>JANEYF010005933.1:0-89699 GCA_029963845.1 Rhamnusium bicolor
TTGTTAATAGGAAATATCGATTATAAGTTTCATAAAGTGAGACCAAATAAAATATTGTTATATCTTATTAATAAATTTATAAATCATATAAAGATTTTAACAATATTTGAAGTTGGAAGTAAAAATCCGGATATCGACACAGTACCTAAGTGATGGACCTGCAAATGACGATATTATGCGTATACAAATATTACATCTTTGGATGTAGAACGTTCATTTTCAAAATACGCTTTAATGTTTACATCTCGGTGTAGAAGTTTAGCAGACGTACTATCGAAGGTTTATTAATGATACAAGTGTACGCTGAATATTATAAACCAATCGTAATGGACATGATATAAGAGGTATGTAAGTCTCTATAAGTTATACCATGCTTTTCATCGACCGACGCCAGTCAGATTTATTACAACGGTTCGTCTTTAACTATTAGTTAATATGAATAGGTTACGTACCATTAGCAGCAGAGAAATTGCAAGTAATGATGGCAATCTTCGTAGTAGTAACGTATTTTTCCTGCTATGTTTATAGGAACCCGTTTTTTAAGATCTTGTTACTACTAAATATATGAAAATTTCTCAGATGATAGATCGTGACGTAATTTTTTTTTTTTTAGGGTACCTATGTCAAGAAGTTAATATTAATAAGGATACTAAAATCACGGTAACGATTTGCAACAAAAATTCAAATATTAGTACACACGTCAGAATTTGATCGCAAATGAAGGACCTCTCATCTATTATTAAAATTTAAGTTGTGCTTGACCTTCGGCCCAACTGTTCGTGAAACTGGCAGTTAGTATATTGCTACCATATAATCAGCACTTTCATATTATTGACCCAAAAATAATATACACAATTAATTTATTAAAAGAAATTTTAGTTTAAAAAGCTACGTAGGTTCTCTATTTTTATCCTTCTGTGACGTACTTACACACTTTCTAGCATTATTGATACTTTTAGCATTGTAAATATTACCAACTAATTATTGTTCAAAATTTAAATTTCATGAATAAGTATGTCTGGGGAATCTATTGCTAACGATACTCATTCAATTGTTATTGTCGTTAAAAATTTTCTAGAAAAAATGTCAAAAGATGAAGACAGTGTCAATGTCGATACAAATGTTGAGCAATATGCAGCTCAACTACGATTAAGTTACCACCATTTTGGATCGTTTAACCCGAGACATGGTTCACTCAAGTAGAAGCGCAATTTAGTGTAGCAAAAAATTTTAAATGATGTGAAAAAATATGATCATATGGCCGACTTATACCTCGAAATTATCTCAAACGTGTACGATGTTATTGAAAATCCGCCAGACACAAATCTTTATACAGATTTAAAAAATAATCATTCACCGATTAACGTCCAGCGAAGAAAAAGTTTAGGTTATTTACTTTTCAGGTTATCAAGTTCCTGAACTTGATAACCTGAACCAGGGTGATCGCAAACCATCTGATTTTTATTGCGCAATGTTAAATAACGTAGGAGGTTCGCAAGTAGTTAGCCAGGATTTTTTATTCAATTATGGAAACGAAGGTTACCAAAGACAAATTTTGTAGCAATAAGAGCCTCGGGAAAAACAGATAGCAACGATATCATGAATATTGCACATAAAATATGGGAAACTTACCAAAATGCTAATATTACACAATTTCAGTAGGAAATTCCGAAATCTTCAAATGAAGGGAATACAGTAAAAGACCTATTCAAAGCTTTTACAAATTTCTCAATAAGTTGTCAATGTTCATTAAGTGAAATAACGCAAAAGCAACAAATTATGGAAGCACGTATGAATGAATTGCACACATCTACTCCCCATATTGCACAATCAAGCTTTTCAAATACAGATAGATATCGATGAGCTGTCTGTCATAGATTACGAGCTAGATCAAGGTCTTCTAGTCGTGGTAATAGATTTAAATTTGACCCTAAAAATAATAAAGAATGTTATTGGCATCAGTTTATCGTTTAAAGATAAAGCTTTTAAATGTGGTGGTCCTTGGTGTATTCTAAAAAGTGAGATACATCAACATCATCAACAAAAGCACTAACTAAAACCAATGTTACGACGATGGGCCATGGTTTATTATATTACAATCGTCGTTTTTATATGATTTTACTAATAAATTATATTTTTAATTGATGCAGGTGCTGATTTGTCGATTGTTCCTAGAAATCTGTTAAAAAATTATAAAAAGACAGTGACTTAATTCTTACAGCAGCTAATAATTCTAAAATATATACATACGGTAAGAAACTAATAAAAATTAATTTAGGTCTACGACGCGGGTATCCTTTAATTTTTACTATAGCAGATATTAATTGTCCCATTATTGGAGCAGATTTTCTAACTCACGTCAAAATGACAGTTAATTTAAACATAACAAGATGAACCTGTCAGTAAATTGTGTCGTCATGAATTATTCTTTCTCAACGCCAAAGATTTTTTGTGATAGAGAACGAGTATGCAAATTACGTCAAAAATATCCAAATTTGATAATGCTACCACAGACCGTCATTACCTATCAAACATTCTGTCAAACACAACATTATTACGAATGGACTTTTTACATCATACATTCGTCCGCTTAGAGTATATGGTCAAAAGTTCGACATCGCGAAAAAAGAATTTAGGCAAATGGTAGAACTGGGTTTTATAGACCTTCAGTTTCACCTGTTGCGTCTCCCCTGCACATTGTAACGAAGAAGGAACCAAATAATTTGCCACCGTGTGGGAGATTATAGGCAACTAAATTCAATTACGGTCCCACATAGGTATCCATTACCGCATAGTCATGATTTCAATTGCCGATTACATGTATGTAAAATATTTGCGAAAATTGATTTGAGTACGCACATATCACCAGATACTAGTCGCGGAAGAAGATATATTTAAGACAGCAATTACTACACCTTTTTGGACTATTCGAATTATTACGAATGCCGTTCGGCTTACAAAATGCAGCGCACACGTTTCAAAGATTCATTAATGAGTCCCGGTCAGACTTAAACTTATTTTTTTTATTTAGACGATATATTGGTAACAAGTAGGAGCGAATGAGAATCATATAAAGACTTTATTTGAAAAAAACTTGATCATTTTGGTATTAATATTAAACTATCTAAATGTGCGTTTGGGGTAAAATAACTAAATTTCTTGGGGCATTATATCATCAAGAGGTATTCTCCCAACGGAAGAGCGAGTAGTCTTTCTACACTCAAACAACCACAATGATTTATTGGTATGGTTAATCATATTAAAAATATTGGATAAAATAATATTCTGACAGTTTCGACAAGGTACGAAAAGGACTTTCAAATGTCAGTACACTTATACACCGAGTAACAGGAATGATATAACATTAACTCTCAAGTTAGACTGTTCTAATATAGCTGTGGGAGCAGTAGTAGAGTAGATATCCGATGAGGAATGTAAACCTTTAGCTTTCTTTTCTGAAAAGTTATCAAATTCTCAGAGAAAATATTTAACTTTCGATAAAGAAAGCACTAGAGATACTAGCATGTATCTCTAGTGTTTTATGGCTTCATACAGTGCTAACATTTCTTTATCGAAAGTTAAATTTATCTGTTTTACTGATCATAAGCAGTTAACAACAACTCTGTTCTCTAAGACAGAAAGAAGTCCGAAACAAACACGACACTTGGAATACATCGCACAAGTCACAAATGACATAAGACACATTAAAAGAAAAACAATATCGTTGCGGATACGCTTTCACGTGTAGATAACGTATCTTCCTTAAAATTTACAAATGTTAACTTCAAAAACAGATTCATTGTCAAAAAGTGACACTAACCAAAAAATGTAAATAATGAACAGTGACATTAATCAAATTAATTCGTCAGATTTTAATTTAGACATTTTAAGAAAGAAACAACTCAAGGATCAGGAACTAGAAACACTAACCACAAAACAAATTATAGGAACAAGAATATTAAGTATGTACTACAAAAAAATTAAAATCCCGAATTCTAATAATGAAATTTGGTGTGATGTCTCTACTTCCAACATTAGATCCTATATACCCAAAGAAATTAGACGTACAGCTTTCGAAATATTTCACAGTTTAACACATTCAGGGGTAAGGGCAACAAAAAGGCTAATAACTAGTAAATATTTCTGGCTAAAAATGATTAAGATCTGCAACATTTGGACAAAGACGTGTATTAACTGTCAAGCATCTAAGATAAGCAAGCATACCAAAACACCCATAGTTAAATTGTATATGCCTAAGGAGAGATTCTAGCACATACATATAGATATTGTATGTCCATTACCCCCTGAGGAGGTTGTTCTTACCTACTGACCGTAGTAGAGCAATGGCCTGAAGCCTATCCGTTGAATAATATAACAGCAGAGACGGTTGCTAAAACGTTTCAACAATATGTGTGCCATCGGGATCCGGGAGTGCAGTTCAAATCAAGAATATTTTCATAATTTTTAAAGTTTCTTGGTTTTCATAGAATCCACACAACCATATATCATCCACAAAGTAATGGAATGGTTGAAAGATTATATAGAGCTTTGAAAACTACTTTGACAGCTAGAGCGAATACGCGTAACTGGAAAGAAGAAATTATATTATTAGGGCTTAGAACAATCATAAAAGAAGAGTTAGAGCGTTCATCTGCAGAACTTGATTTTGGTCAGCCTCTACGTTTTCCGGGAATTTTTCGTTAATTCTCCCGTTTTGTATTTCACAATTACGGGAAAATTTTTTATAACCTCAAACCAATCAAGACGAAACATCAGTCGTTATAAAACCCAATTATTAGACCTGACATTTAAACATGTAATTATGTATTCATTAGAATTGGAGGATTGAAACTTTCTTTATCTCCAGTATATGAGGGGCCCTTTAAGCTGGTATCACGAACAGAAAAGGTGATTTGCATAAATAAGCATAATAAAGAGATCATAATTAGTTTGAATAGGGTTAAACCCGCTTATTTATTAAACGAAAATTTAGATAAAGTTGAAAAGAAAATTATTAAAAAAATGAGATTCGCAATAGATTTCTTAGATGGTTAGGTAATATTCTTTTAAGAAAGAAGTATTTGTGACGTACTTGTACACTTACTAGCATTATTGATACTTCCTGGTATAGTTAATATTATCAACTAATCACTGTCAAATGTTGACAGTCATGTTAATTATTTTATTCCTATGCTTATGGTAGTAAGAAATGATTATTGTTAATGATATTTTAATAACTACTAATTGATATTTTTTAACTTGATTAATTGTCGTAATCCCCACACCTTCATTTACTTTTTTCCAGGTAGGCAAATCTGGATAAGACACTCCTGCAGTGTGATGCTTTAGAAAAAATCCAGGATTCCGGGGTAAGAGGCGAGTGTCCTTATCTCTCCATCACCAAGTCACGATACAAGAATTATTTTTTTTTGCTATCGATTTCGTAAATAATATATTATACGCTAGACCGTCAGGCAATAATACTATAAATTAGGACATGAGGAAAATTATATAACAATATTAACTTGATAAAATAATAATTACGATAATCATATACCGAAAATAATGACAGTGAAAAGATTACGTATATTAAGCAATGTTTTTACTTGCAGACACGTTGGTATCACGATAAAAACAGAAATTTGTGACAAAAAAATGTATAATAATAAGTTCTCGTTTCGCAAGAAATGTAAACCCTGAGTGGATTTGAACCTTTGATGTGAAGATAACACTGACGTAGTTTTCTACGAAATACCAGAACACTATATACTGCACTCGATGCGCGTTTCGCCAACCAACTTGGCATCATCTGAAGATGATTAAAACAGTTTTAATCATCTGCAGTGTTTCGTGGAAAACTGCGTCAGTGTTAAGAAATGTAAATCAGTTTCAAATTTATTCAAGATGAGGATACGGTGTTAAAAGTATGACTGTCAGGGATATATTGAACTAAAAAGACAAAAATGGGATAAGAAAAAAAAATTCTTAATATTTTTTTGCGACCTCATACCGTTATCGAGTAATTAAATAAAAACATAACCTAGACAAAGCTGCATTGAATTCATTCATTACCTAACCTACCTCTCATAATATTTACGGTAATGTGCCAAAAAGTTTGCTTTAAGAAATTTTTACGTTATCTTATTGATAAATGATAAATGACGTAATTTTTAAATAGCATTTTTAATATTAATTCAGAATATTTTGTAACTTAAATACTAAATACCTATTAGTTGCTAATAATGTAAAATATCTCCTCAAAAATGGAGTTACAACTTTAACAAAGAAAGGCAAATAGCTACAGGGCACGCACAGAAATTATAAAAACGGTCAAAACAATATGTCCACCGACTATACAGTATACAGGCTCATCATTATTTGCTAATCCAGTTGTCACGGATAGGTTATCGAACTGCAACACTTCCAATTTATAAATTAGTCAAATCACCAATTTTAAATTACGACAGCGATTGCAGGGATTTACAGCAACCAATAGTCCTATCTTGAGCTACTAAACATACATTTCTCAAGATAACCCTTGGTAAGTTATGATGCGCCGTTGTCATATGCCTTCGCTAATGCACATTTTTAAGAATTATTACTAAAGTATGTACACACAATTTTTTCCTCCAAACCCTTCGCTAGACACAAAATTCTTATTTTTTTATTTGCCTATTCAAACATATTCTCTTAAAATTTTGGAATACATTTTCTGTTACTTTTCAAATATTTAAAATCAAAATTAAATTATTCTTTTCTGGCAAAACAGTTCAATTTTCGACACCTATTGTATAAAACTTTTTGTTACGTTTAGTCCAATATATCACCTGTTAAAATAATGGCACTGACAAATTATGAGAAAAATAAAACATGCATAAAATTGGTTATTTATATTTAAATAATTAAAATAAAAAATAATTAGGCAAAACTTATGCCGTAAGTTGTCTTTGTAAAAATATCCTCAATATATAATATTCCCAAATTCCATATAAGAAACTACCTAAATAAAGTTTTCTATTAATTTACCGGCTCAGTGGTGTAACTGGTTAAAGCGTGCGATGGCAAGGGTAACTAGAAATCCTTCTACCGTAGCTGCAGATTCGATTACCGCCACCGCCACTGACAATGTGGGTGGGAATGGTTGTTTGTTCACGTTTTTCTAAGTGTAACCGCATTCTAGACAGCTTCGGCTTTGGATATCTGGGTTGCCTAATTTCTGTGGTGAAATATATTATAATTATTATAAAATTAAGACTAAACAAGAAATAATAATAATAAAACAGACGATACAACCTGAATGAAAAAAATGATAGCAACTGAAAAATCTGAGAAATTTGTAAAATTTATTGAAAAATGACAAATAAATACCACATAAATTACACAACTCCCGAGCTCAAAGTCGAAGCTGCACGGGCGGAAGTTACAATGACGAAAAAAACGTGGACACAACCATTCCCATCGACATCAGTGGCGGTGGTGGAATTCAAACCCGCAGTTACGATAGAAAGTTTTCTAGTCACACTTGCCATCGCACCTCTAGCCAACTACTTTGTAAAATAAAATACGACAATGTTGGCTGTATTAAAACATTATTTTATTTCTCTCAATTCCTTAAAACAGATCATCTGTTGATTATATATATATATATATATATATATATATATATATATATATATATATATATATATATATATATATATATATATATATATATATATATATATATATATATATATATATATCTATATATATATATATCTATATATATATATATATCTATATATATATATATATCTATATATATATATATATATATATATATATATATATATATATATATATATATATATATATATTAATATATATATATGAAACAACGAACAAACGGCAAAAACCTGTCCGTAACTAAAAGGTGAGGCTTCGCTGTTGGAAATAAGTCAAAAGGTGTATTCAACCCTATAATTGTCACTCGGGTCTTTTTTTGCCCTTTGTGTACTCCCATCAACGTGTCTTTCACTATTTATTTTCTTTCAAACAAAAAATATATTGATACTTCCTCTTCCCTATGTAAGTAGTTAAAAGAATGTAAAATATAATTTTCTTCCCCTTTTGTTGTTTATTAGGTTAGTTTCCCTGAACCCGGTATCGCGGCTCCTGACCAGACGTCCTGTTAGGATTCAACCCCCAATGATTGTCACAGGGTTAATTCCCAACATCACGTCAAATTGGTAAGGACAGCAACACTAATTCAGCGAAACCTATCCATATTATTTTACTTTAATTGTTAATTGATAAATTAAAAGCAGACTAGTATTAAAAAATATGCCATACTTCCGAACAAACCCGAGAAATAATCGAATTATGAGTTAATTGCCGCGTGATCGCGACATCATAAAAAAAGCAAAAATAAAATTGTTTCGACGCACCAGACGCAACGGGACAATTGTACACCAACCAAGCGGATTGAGCTTACTCTTCTATGAAACATACGAATGAAATACAACCAAATTAATGCACATCCCAAGGTAACGACGAATGTACGTGGTAACAGTTCCATATTTCAGCCATTTCTACCGTACCCATTGTCTTCACAACATTCTCATGGCACAGTAGACAAGCCCAATCTGGAAATATTATTTAAGCACTGATGAAATATATAAACATTGACGCGTATGACTATGTTCGTCGTATACATTTATTATATTTTTGAAACTCTTTCACGTTTTGGTAAGTAGCCTATTCAATGGGCAGCAAAATGTTGGGGAAAATTTTACCATTTAACGCCAACAATTATGTTGATTTTCATTTTCTGTTGTTGGCGTTAAAAAATGGTCTGGAAATAATTTCGCACTCTCCCCTCAGAAGAATATTAAAATCTTATACAATTTACTGTTAGATAATTCGTACACAATTCAAACTATTGAAGAAGTTGCCATTTTCAACACACTTCATGTAAATGGTAACAATAATAATGGTAATAATAATATTGATGATATATTACTGAGATATGGGTCCTTATTTCATACATCAAAGATTTAACTCGAAAATTTTTCAATATTTTCGGCATGAACCATCAATAAAATTGCCCAAAAAACAGTAAACCACCAGCATTATTTATACTAAGGTGAAGTACAAAGATGATGCTCTAAGAATTAGAAACGTTGTATAGGGATTCTATTTACAACTACGAGAAGAATATACAAAAGGGGGTAAAAGCCAACACACCTCCACCCAACAAAGTACACACCATAAATTGATTGTAGAAAAGGCAAACCCATGCCCACTAGCCAATCAACAATTAAAAAGAAAAGACATAAGATAAATTTTAAACACAAGTACCCCCAAAGGATAAAAAACAACAAAAGGTCTTTCTTTTTACTGTTTTAACAAAGAAAACAAAAAAAAAAATAAGAGAAAAAATATAGAAAGTTTATGTAGTATTTATTATGTGGTGGTTTTTAATAATTAAACCCAACTTTTAAATCAGTTTTTTTATCTGGGATGTTTTTCCCCCCGGCAGGTCTGTTGTTGATGAATTTTTTACGTCATCTTCTGATTGTATTTCGACTTGAGGACTTGGGTCCCAACATGACAAAATAAGAGGGTAAAGAACCCAAATTTACAACTAATCCATTATTTTAGGAGTTTTGTGCAGGTGTGTTTTTCTAGGGAGAAATCCACCGACAAAAATAAGGTAATATCCTTAGATTATATCTCCTCAAACCTGTGGATTTATGTTCTACCAACATAAAACTAATAAGGGAAGGGGAATGATAATGGATATCATTTTTTTTTTTATTTTTATTAATAATTTAAAAACATTTTTTAACTTTGTTTTTTTTGTGTGGGAAACACACTGAATAAACCGCAACACCACTACCGGGAATTCCCCCCTCCTACCGCAAATTTGAAATTTATAGGCAATTGTGATATTTTCTTGAATAATTTAATACCCTTACACTTTTTTAATAATATATATATATATATATATATATATATATATATATATATATATATATATATATATATATATATATATATATATATGTACATATATATATATATATATATATATATATATATATATATATATATATATATATATATATATAAGTATATGTATTATTATACATATATATATATATATATATATATATATATATACATAAAAAAACAAAAATGTCTTCAAAATGTGAAAACAAATATATTGCGTCTTTCCAGACACATGTCCAATAAATATAGATTATACCGCACGTGCAATAATGTGATGCCTTCCATAAACTAATTTAGTTCAAGGATGGACCGATCAAGTTGATATTCATTTTTTATTATCTAGCCGAAGCAGTGGTTATGAAGTTATAAAATATAAGCAATGAATAGATGTGGCCAAGCAAAGTTCTAAGCGGTAGAAAAACCACAACTATGGGCTAGAACAAACGGGAGCTCATCAATTAAATATTCTCATTTCTGATGGAAAGAGAAGCTTTGGTCACAAGAATGGTGTTACAATAATAATTTAATTAAACATGTCAAATGCGGTGCGGAGTATTTACTATTTATTATTTCTGTGAAGTTTATACCGATATTGACAATTACCAAATTGGTAGATTTTTACGAAGTTTGGTAATAGCATATTAAAGGTCCAAATTTATTGAAAATATTCATATATTGTACTAGGTGTTACCAGTGCTGGGGATGGTGGGGGATTTTTTCATTATCTAAATTTAAAAAAATCGTTATCCACTATGACTTAATTACCTTTACATTGTGTTGTTTAGATTTTCAGTAAATGATACACTTTAAAATTATAAAAATTTTTAAAAGGCATTGTATAACGCATGAGATTCTCAAATCAAGCTCATTTTTAACGAGTTAGTCATAAAAAATGTAATGTAACCAGATAGCACATGACACATTTCTGTTTTAAAAATGTGTAATCCATTTTATTTATATTAACTCTGAAAACTATAAACAGCACGCGTGCGTGCATGCGTACGTGCGTACGTGCGTGTGTGCGTGCGTGCGTTCGTGCGTATGTGTGTGAGCGTGTGCGTGCACAAACATTTTCATTTAGTCGATAGTTATGCCTTAAAGTATCGCCTAGGTCCTATACTCCAATACTATATGACATAAAATTTCACCATCCATCATTGACATACATATAATCACTTTTCCTTGACTGACTATCTACCCTTCTTTATAATTAGATATATTAGAATAAAGTGACCAATATTACTTTTTATTTTATTACTTATGTTTTCTGTAACGATTCGGTTATAATCAAACTTTGTTTAGGCGAGAATGATGATATTAAAATTACATTCAAATTATATAATTAACAAGAAATAAAAATTTTAATATTATTTACATATTACACATTAAAACTAAAATTTACTTACTTAATGTTAAATTAAAAAATATAAAGTATTGCGAGAACTCTTTTTACCTTCTTAGCTTATGTAAGAATAATAGATATAACTTTAAAAGCAAGATACGATTAAATTATCAATACATTAACGGTAAAAGGCAAATATCGAAAAATACTACTATAAAAGGTATCACTATATGCAACCTAAGATAATGATAAAAAAGAGTTTCCCAGATGGCGGCTAGCTTTAGTTAAAACCGGAGACCAGTTATGGGTCGTGGGTTAAGAGATTGTGGACGACATGACCAATAAGTAAATCAGTGAAAGATGAAAAAGTAGAGTTGACTATATACACTATATTACAATTTCTATATTACAGGAGTTAGTGCATTAAAAAATATTTACAACTATATGGGTTAGAATTAACTATCTTACAAAGGTCAGTTAAGATGACGATAAAGATAATACGCAATGAAAATTTGTTACTGAATTACTAACACGAGAAGATATCGTACTTTACAAGTCCTGGAAAAAAATTTGTACTACATTACAACTTAACCTACCAAAATTGACTAGATAATATACAGGATAAGTACAAAAACTATACGAGTATACAAATATGTACGATAAATATACAGCTATATGTACTTAAAATAAAGGTACTGAAAATTTTTCTCTGACTACTAATCGGTATTATGAAGTAACCCGAATAGTCAAAGCTAACGATACCTATATGATATAACCTACTATATCGACAACATAGATAAAATGGAACACTCCAAAGATAAGATACTCAACAACGACATTGTAACACGTATATTGATAAATTGGTAAACGGAACACTCCACGAGGAATATACGGTATCGTCACTCTAAATGTTTCGGATTATCATGTTAACCAAACAGCCAAGGCTAACGATACCTATTGGACATAACCTACTATATCGATAAATGAATAAACGGAACACTCCAAAGGTAAGATACTCAAAACGGTATCGCATCATGTATATCGACAAAATAGGTAAGCGGAACACTCCACTAAGAATATACGTTATCGTCACTTTAAATATTCCGAAAAACCGTTAAACGGAAAGCTTAAATCACTACCACAATTGTGTAACCAATTTTTGAGAGAAAAAGGTGCAATTTCCATGCGCCAATGACAGGTTCACGAATAGTCTGAGCTCGTAGCTCTACTACTAAACCATGCAGTGGCGGTCGGTCCATGGAAGCAAGGGAAGCAGTGCTTCCACTGGGATTATTAAAAAAAACATAATTAGAACCTAATTATTATTTATCACATATATTAATCATTAAAATTTACTTTTACCCAATTTCAATAGATACGGCCCTGCTTTTCAGCAGCTGAGATAATGTTGCATGATAAAACCGTAACGATGACGCACTCGATTAATCGAGCCAACACGAACTCGCGCGACTTCGATATATGTAAGCAGAGACAACTGTCTCTGATGTAGTAACTTCTTGAAATGCATCCCATCCCCACTTCATAATCTTGATATCTGAGCTGTATAGCATCGTAATACGTTTTATTTTATCGATTTTAATCTCGATTTTAATATTGATTTTAATATTATACTTAATATTAATCTTCCTAGTATTATTCTCAGCTTTTGTGCTATATTTGTAAAAACTTTTTTGGTGTTTCTAAACCTGTCGTGCGGCGACAAGTGATTTTTAAAACGTTAGTGCGCGTGTAAGCAGATTTAGAATTACTTACATATTAAATTTGGAAGCTGGTCCTAGCACTGTGGAAAATATTATTTGCGTTTGTGTGGTGTGCAATTTGTTGAAAAGGGGATTTTCAACATATTCGTTTCAAGATAAACTGGATATTATTAGAAACGGGAAACCAACACCTGATTTAAAACTCTTAAAAACGAAAGTTAAATCATGCTATAGATACTTTAATATTGAAGTGTACAGTGCTAATCAGTGGTTAAGGGGTTGTGAAAATTTGTGTAAATTGTTTTGTTGGCATGTGTACTGTTCACAAATGAAAAAGGTGTTTGGAATAAAAATGACTTTTCAGATTTAAACAGCATTCACAAAGTGACAAAAAGGCATGGTAAATGTGAAACTCATTTGCGAGCGGTGCTAAAAGAATAAACATTTGGAAAATCACGAATTGAGCATTCATTAGATCAGCAGTTGAAAGAAAGTGTTAAAAAGACTTATTGACATTGTTTGGTTTTTCTCGGCGAAAATGAACTTAGTTTTAGAGGTCATACTGAATCTCGGAGCGTTGCTAATAGGGGCAATTTTATCAATTTAGTTGATTTATTAGCAAAATACGATACAATTTTAAGTGGAACACTCCACGATATTTCGCGGTACATCAAATCATATTCAAAATGATTTGATTCAGTCGATAAGCAATATTGTTTTAGAAAAGATCCAAGCAAGAAATAAAAAAGCTCCTTTTGTTGCTGTTATGTTAGATGAAACAACCGATATTACGAATATTAGTCAGTTGTCAATCGTAGTACGCTACATAAATCCAAATGGGAAAGTCCAAGAGCGCTTTTTAGGATTTTTAGACGTAACAACGCCATGAAAGGCCGCAGCTTTATATACTATAGTTTATCAGATAGTCGATGATCTACAGTGTAGTACTAAACTTATCGCCCAAAGTTATGATGGGGCCGCTGTAATGGCTAGTGAATTGGGGGGCCTGCAGGCCAAAGTAAAAGAGACTTTTTCAGAATGCAATATTTGTACATTGTTTTTCGCATCGATTAAATTTAGTTCTAGCTCAATCTGCAGCGTGTCTTAAAGAGTGCAAAGTATTTTTTTCAAGTATTAGTGGAATAGCTGCCTTTTTTTCAAAATCATCAAAACGGACACGAGAATAAAACCTTTTTCAAGAAATTCAACCAGTGAAGAGCTGCTTTCAAAATTGTCCCTGTTGACAATAGAAAGTGACTTTGTGAAAGAGATGTCCCAAAATTCAAACTTTTACGACGAAGTTATTTCCGACATCGCAAAAAAGGAGAGGCGGATTAAACTACATTGTAAATAGGTGGGTATGTGCATGTTAACTACTTAACTAGCTGGCTCAATTTATAGTTGGCTAGAGAGTGCACGATGGCTAGTGTGACTGAACAAACTCTCTATTTCGCTGCGGGTTCAATCCCGCCACCGGCGCTGGCAATGTCGGTGGATATGGTTGTGTGTCTGCGTTTTTTTCATAAGTGTAACCCTCACCCGTGCAGCTTCGGCTTTGGAATCAGGGGTTGTCTAATTTTTGTGGTGCTTTTATGTTTTATGTTTATTGAGGAGTGGCGGTCCTACAAGTGTACTTTATTCTAGATGTAATCACCATACTTATTTTCTATTGTAGTCCTGTGTCTGAAGATGTGAAGTAATTTACTTGTTCATGAAACCGGTCACACTAATAAAAGGAATTTTATGAGAATTTTTCTGTTTGCTTTATCATAATATAATAATATTAGTATACACAAAATTAGATAATACAGACTTATAAAATTACTGGAAGTTTTTACACTACTATCCTAAAACGCGGGAAGCTCGGCTCCAAAATAGTTACATAAAGGAAGACGGTATGTATTTAAAATCTAAATAACTAAAGCAAATTAGAGCAAAATTTAAACATGAGGAGTTAAAATAAGCTGCAATAGCTTCTACAATTTTAATCTAGCTTAAATACTTCAGCAAACGCAAACATAATTTAATTAATACGGTTGAAGAAAAATTTAATAGCAAGAATAGCGAAGTAAGCGCAGTATTTGTTGAAAGTACCATGTAAAATATTAGTAAAATTATTTAACTTTGAGGTAAAATATGCGGTAATCTCCAGTTTATCCAATTCTGGTCCTGTTATCATTCAAAATAGCCATAAACTATGAAGATTCCTTAAATAATTACAGATATTTTAGAGCCAATACAGATGTTCCATGAGGTTTTCTGGATTACGTCACAGATCAAAATTCGATATCAAACCATGATATTTTAGCCTATTATTTCTTAGCCATTGAAATTCATTTAAAAGAATTTTAAACCATAACGTGTCGGCGACATTTAGAATAAAGCCATAAATCTAGCAATACATGCTATAATACACCGTGTAATAAAATATATAAGAAATAACATAAAATATGACAAAATAATTTTGCCGTTGAAAGCCTGGAAATAATTTTCGATTATTAATATCAATTAACTCCCCATAGTCATTGAATTAACATACCTTTATTACTAAAGGCAACGAATCCAATTTAATGGCGCACAATTTTCTAGAGAAAAATACTTCTATCGAGCCACTATCAGCACAACCACTGGCGGTTCTTCTATAGGGTCATTTGGTCAATGACCTCCCATATACAAATAAAAAAAATAGAGATATTCATTTTTCTGACGTTTAAAAATATATACCTAATATATATATTTTTAATATTCTTAAAAAATATATTAAAGTTTCTAGTTCATTCTATGCACAATACTATTCAAATATCTAGATCATTACATTATTCATTTTATAGAATTTAAAAATCTTGGGTCAATCCACAACGTGTCCTCAAAGCTAGCTACGGACCGAATTTACAACGAATTAAAGTGAAATAGACTTATGCGCAAATGGACAGAAAGCAAAAGAGACAGAAAATACTGGCGGGGACCCTGACGACCCTGACACGGTAATGCACGAAGTTTAGTAGAACAAGTCGCCAGTCAGCAGTCTTAATGCTGACTAGGTACGCGTTGGTCGGTAAATTCTGTCGCGTTGTTTTTAATGTTTTTATTTGTAAACATTTTATTAGTAAATCTCTGCTTGTCGTAAAATTAAGTAAAACAGTGTTTTTGGTGTTTACTATTAAATATGAGTGTTGTACAAAATACATTAAAACTGAGAGATGAAACATAAGTTGGGTTATGAATAAAGTACAAGTAGTTTGTGTTTAGATACGTTTTAGACGGTGTTGTATGTGAGAGATTTTGGAAATTTATTTAGCCTCAAGAGACGCAGCATTTGACAGATGTAATTTTAAAAGAGTTAGAATGTCTGAAAATTAATGAAAGTCCTGAAAAATTGATAGCACAAAGTTACGATGGAGCATCAGTAATGAGTGGTGCTTCTGGAGGTCTACAAGCCAAAATTAAAAACGTTATCCTTGAGCAAATTTTATACATTGTTACGCTCATCAACTAAATTTAATTTTACAGAAAGCATCAAGTCAGGATAAAAGCATAAAAAATTTTTTTGCTAATTTATATAGTTTTTCCTTCATTCTTTGGAAAATTGCCAAAAAAAACAGCCATGTTAGACAATGTTATTAAGGGTGAGATTACCTAAAGCGGCTCCAACACGATGGAATTTTAATACAAAGTGCATAGAGACTGTTTATACCTATCAAACAGAATTATTTGATTGTTTAGAAAAAATCATTGAAAATGAAGCAGAAAACAACACTCTAAACCAAGCTATTGGTTTAAAAAAACTACTTACAAAATGAACATTTTCTTTACTGGTTAAATTTTTTTCATTTAGTTATGCCTCATTGTGATATAATAATAATAATAATAATAATAATAATAATAATAATAATAATAATAATAATCCGGGTGCGTGAACTACAAAACGCTCTTAGGGTGGTCGAAGAATATACGCGGGCAATTGGTATGGAGTTCGGGTTGGACAAATGTGCAGTCGTCCACCTCAAGAGAGGACGATGCGGGGAATTCCCTGAAGATGCGCAGCTCGCAGACGGAAGCATCCCTAAGACATCTGGATGCCGGAGAGACCTATACATACCTGGGTGTGCAACAAAGGCACATCCAGGATGTAACACAAATAAAGGATTCTCTCCGCGGCAAGTACAGACACCGCCTCCGAAAGATTTGGTCTTCCGAGCTTTCGGGGAAGAACAAGGTGTCTGCAACTAATATGCTTGCCGTTCCGATTCTGCTCTACTCCTTCGGAGTAGTAAAGTGGAGGGTAGATGAGCTGCGCCAATTAGACAGAGATACCCGCAAGATGATGAATATTCACAGAAGTATTCATCCTAGATCGTCCGTTCCTCGTGTGTACCTACCACGTCAACGGGGGGCCGAGGACTCTTGAGCCTGGAGTGTACACATGGCAGAGTAGTACTGAGTATGGCATGTAACATACTTAGGAGCTCAGATCCCCTCCTGCGGTTCGTAAAACACCACGAAACTGTAGGAGTGGGAGCAGGATTATTCAAGGCAGCAAAAAGAGCCGCAGATGAACTCGGTCTCGCATTTGATATCAGGCGAGGAGGCCGGCGAGGTGCTGATGTTGAGTCAGTCACCGAACTTCAGCCAAATCGTCTGAAAGCCCGAATCAGAGCTGCCGAACAGGAAAATCTGTTTCGGCAGCACGTCGATAAACCCCAGCATGGTGTCTTCTATAAGAACATAGAAACACTGGGTTTATCGACCAAGCTGACCTTCGCCTTTCTAAGGTCAGCAGGGCTTAAGTCGGAGACCGAGGGATTCATTATGGCCTGTCAAGATGGTGTTATCAACACCTTGGTCTACCGTAGCCGCGTGTGGCGTGTAGAGGTTCCTGATATCAACTGCAGGACCTGCCATCAGGCGCCGGAATCGCTCATGCACTTATTATCTGCATGTCCTATATATGCGATTTCGGCCTACATCCACCGGCATAATGCGGCGTTACGAGTGCTATACTACCATCTAAGGCACTCGTACGGGGTAGACCAGACACCAGTGCTGCCTTACGTCCCCGGAGATATTGAGTCCGTTGTCGAGAACGAGAAATGCCGGATTTACTGGAATTACTCGTTCCCGACTGTCAGGCTAATCCAAGCCAACAAGCCTGACATAGTCCTCCTCGACCATCAACTCAAGGTGATGTATGTCATCGAGTTCTCGGCACCTGCGGAGAAAAACATCACCTTGAAGGAGGAGGAGAAACGGACCAAATATCGCGATCTCCGGTACGAGCTCCAAGTGCTGTACCCAGGCTACTCGGTCAAAATGGTCGTCCTTATTATCGGTGCACTCGGAGGGATAAAGCCTACGCTGCTCTCGGAACTGAAGATCATACCGGCCTGCCAAAAACCAGCCGAGTGGCTTGCAGGTCAAATGCAAAAGGCGGTCATTCTGGGTTCTCTCCGTCTACTTAGGGCACACACAAAAAAAAAAAAAAAAAAAAAAAAAAATAATCCGGGTGCAAAGGACCGGCAACCTCCACGTTGGTGCACCCTGGACGGGCAGAGGCAACTCTGCCTGACTAATGCCGGCCGGGAGTACCAGGGCTAACTACCCTGGTACTCTTTTTTGCTATGGTTCCATATAACCTTAGAAGGGCCCCTCACATTCGACCTCAGTCGGATGGAGGTCAAGGACAGATGGGAGGGGCCTTACCGGACGGTCCTAACGATGATGACAATGCGATTGTACATGGACGCTTTAAGTGGACGAGGGAACTTCGGGATGACTTACTGACCTGCCGCGAGAGTAGCGAACCTGAGCGAAGGGGATACATGGCGCGATTGCATGCACTTTGGTGCGAAATGCATCCAGAGCATCGCGCCTTCTCTCAACAACATCTGAGAGATCAAGTATCCTTTCTGCTCAGGACAGGTTATGTAAGGGCACCCCGTCAGCCGGAAGAACTGCCAGCCGCAGTCCCACCGCGGCAATTATTAGCTGATGGGGAACATCCTTTAGAGTTCACCGATGTAGACTTAAGGACGAGGGTTAGCCTTAACACCAGGGCTAACCTAAAGCCACAAGACCTAGCTAGAATGGACGAGGTCATCGATGAGGAAATTCCGGAAGATGCCGACATCTGGCAAATCAACAGTGCCGTGTACAACGCCGCGAAGCAACTCGTCCCCCGTGAGAGGTCAACCAATCACGGGGTCGAGAAAGCCAAGCGGCGTGTACAGAATATCGAGGGCAAGATACAGTCGGCCAGACAACACGCTTCTCGGATCCAGAGTGTGGTGGAATATAAGACAACTGGTAGAGTTTTTACTCCCAGAATCCGGCGCATAGCAGCCGGATTAAGACGTCAACACCATACTCTAAATCTGACAGTGATGCTTACCATCAAGCAGCACTGTCTAGATAGGATCCGAGCGCTCATGGCGATAAAGAAAACATTGAAGAGGCGGGTGAGGAGTATGGAACAAAACAATTTGTTCCGTACGAATCCTTCCCGCCTATTTCAAGAGCCACAGCGTGTTGTAGATAATCCGCCGACTGTAGAAGATGTCGAAACCTTCTGGAAGGGAATCTACGAAACGACGCGTCCATTCAATAGCGACACTCCAGCAATTGCACACTTCGAGGCTCTGTGTCACAGACATCGTGAAGAGCCAGATGAAGTGTGCCCGGCAATCAGTACGGAGGAAGTCCAGCAAGCACTTGTTGGCACCAAGAACTTCGCTGCCCCGGGCCCAGACGGCATTAACAACTGGTGGTGGAAGAAATTTCCGTCCACTCACCGCCGTCTGGCGCGAGTTTTCAACTCATGGTTGAACGAGGGGCAGCAGATTCCGGACTGGTTTGTCGAGGGACGTACTGTGCTTATCCCCAAAAAGGGGGGATCTTTCCGACCCGAGGAATTATAGGCCGATCACTTGCCTCAACTCCTGCTACAAGATATTTACACGTATCTTGTATGCAAGGACACTGAGGTCTGTTGATCCGGTCTTCCAGCAGATACATGAACAGCGTGGTGCCAAGAAGGGCATGGCAGGTTGCAAGGACAGCCTGCTGATAGACCGCTGTATTACACAGGATTCTGTGCAATACAAGCGGAATCTATCGATGGCCTGGATTGACTACCGCAAGGCATTTGATACAACATCGCACGAGCTATTGTTGCACTTGCTCGAATGTCTTGCGGTACCAGCACCACTAGTGAGATGCATAGAACAGCTGCTGCCACTCTGGAAGACTCGCTTCACCATAACATCAGGTGCACAGCGGGTCACGACAGAGCAGGTGGCATTTAGGAGGGGAGTTTTCCAGGGCGACTCCCTGAGTCCTCTCCTCTTCTGCATCTCACTGCTACCGTTGTCTGCTGGGCTCCGCCAAACCCGCGGGTATCAATGTGGACCACCCAGCGACCGGAGGCATAAGGTCACCCATCTGTTTTATATGGATGATCTTAAACTTTATGCCTCCGGAGAGCGCGAACTACAAAACGCTCTTAGGGTGGTCGAAGAATATACGCGGGCAATTGGTATGGAGTTCGGGTTGGACAAATGTGCAGTCGTCCACCTCAAGAGAGGACGATGCGGGGAATTCTCTGAAAATGCGCAGCTCGCAGACGGAAGCATCCTAAGACATCTGGATGCCGGAGAGACCTATACATACCTGGGTGTGCAACAAAGGCACATCCAAGATGTGACACAAATAAAGGATTCTCTCCACGGCAAGTACAGACACCGCCTCCGAAAGATTTGGTCTTCCGAACTTTCGGGGAAGAACAAGGTGTCTGCAACTAATATGCTTGCCGTTCCGATTCTGCTCTACTCCTTCGGAGTAGTAAAGTGGAGGGTAGATGAGCTGCGCCAATTAGACAGAGATACCCGCAAGATGATGAATATTCACAGAAGTATTCATCCTAGATCGTCCGTTCCTCGTGTGTACCTCCCACGTCAACGGGGGGGGCCGAGGACTCTTGAGCCTGGAGTGTACGCATGGCAGAGTAGTACTGAGTATGGCATGTAACATACTCAGGAGCTCAGATCCCCTCTTGCGGTTCGTAAAACATCACGAAACTGTAGGAGTGGGAGCAGGATTGTTGAAGGCAGCAAAAAGAGCCGCAGATGAACTCGGTCTCGCATTTGACATCAGGCGAGGAGGCCGGCGAGGTGCTGATTTTGAGTCAGTCACCGAACTTCAGCCAAATCGTCTGAAAGCCCGAATAAGAGCTGCTGAACAGGAAAATCTGTTTCGGCAGCACGTCGATAAACCCCAGCATGGTGTCTTCTATAAGAACATAGAAACACTGGGTTTATCGACCAGGCTGACCTTCGCCTTTCTAAGGTCAGCAGGGCTTAAGTCGGAGACCGAAGGATTCATTATGGCCTGCCAAGATGGTGTTATCAACACCTTGGTCTACCGTAGCCGCGTGTGGCGTGTAGAGGTCCCTGATATCAACTGCAGGACCTGCCATCAGGCGCCGGAATCGCTCATGCACTTACTTTCTGCATGCCCCATATATGCGATTTCGGCCTACATCCACCGACATAACGCGGCTTTACGAGTGCTATACTACCATCTAAGGCACTCGTACGGGGTAGACCAGACACCAGTGCTGCCTTACGTCCCCGGAGATATTGAGTCCGTTGTCGAGAACGAGAAATGCCGGATTTACTGGAACTACTCGTTCCCGACTGTCAGGCTAATCCAAGCCAACAAGCCTGACATAGTCCTCCTCGACCATCAACTCAAGGTGATGTATGTTATCGAGTTCTCGGCACCTGCGGAGAAAAACATCACCTTGAAGGAGGAGGAGAAACGGACCAAATATCGCGATCTCCGGTACGAGCTCCAAGTGCTGTACCCAGGCTACTCGGTCAAAATGGTCGTCCTTATTATCGGTGTACTCGGAGGGATAAAGCCTACGCTGCTCTCGGAACTGAAGATCATACCGGCCTGCCAAAAACCAGCCGAGTGGCTGGCAGGTCAAATGCAGAAGGCGGTCATTCTGGGTTCTCTCCGTCTGCTTAGGGCACACGATTCTGGTATCTACAGTCACTAACCCTGCGGGATGTGGGGAGTGGCTGTAGTTGATGCGCCGGCGCGACTCCCGTGAGGCGTCGGAGGCCACGGGAGGACTGACCGGCATCGGATATTCCGAAAAAAAAAAAAAAAAAAATCCTTTATTAATCCAAGAGATCATAAAATGATATAGGACAAGTCAACTAGATAGTAATGCTAATAATATACAAAGATACATATAATATATTAAAACATTAAAAATTCTTCAACAGAATAAAATGCATTACTTATAAGAATTTTTTTTAGAGTTGACAAAAACCTGTTTAGACTAGACACATCTTTCAATTCGTTACTTAACTTATTATAGAGTACACATCCCATATAATACGGGTTATGTTTAAATAATTCAAGTCTGTGGATCTTGTACTGCAAATTATAACCATGCCGTGTTGGATAAGCATGGTTAGCATTTAAAAGACTGAATGTAGAAAAGTTATTCTTTACAAATTTTAAAGTTTCAAATATATAAAGGCAGGGTAATGTTAAAATTCTTTGCTCAATAAAGGTGGATTTACATGATTCTCTAAAGCTTAAATTAAACATATTACGGATGGCTCTTTTTTTGCAGTATAAATAAACGATTAGCAGAAGGTGAATTTCCCCAAAACATAATGCCATATCTTAGCCTAGATTCAAAATTTGCAAAATAAAATATCTTTACAGGATTTAAATTAGTTATGAGACGTAATCTTTTAAGCGCAAAACAGTTACTTGCACACTTATTGAAAATGTAGGAGACATGAGATTTCCAGTCAAGCGCTATATCTATATAGATACCTAAAAGTTTAAAAGAATCCATCTGCTGTATTGATTTCCTATTTAACTTTAAAAGTAAACTTGAGGTAAAATGAGCCCGGACAGGATGGAATTGTATAGAGACTGTTTTTTCTTGGTTCATTACTAATTTTTTATTGACAAAATAGTTGTTTATGTTATTTAAAGTAATTTCTCAATGAGAATCTCTATATTTTCGTCACAAATAGCAATGGAGATATCATCAGCAAACGCACAAAAAAGTCTGATATACACTCATCTAAGTCATTAATATAGAGAAGAAAAAGTAGTGGCCCTAATACACTACCTTGGAGGTACCCCCGTGTTTGTTGATTGAAATTCCGAGCAAATATCAAAAAAGTTAACATACTGTTTTCTGTTGCTTAAATAAGATTTTAATAAGTCGTTACATTTTCCACGTATCCCGTAATTTTGTAAAGTATTTAAAAGAATTTCATGATTTACGCAATCAAATGCCTTAGAGAGATCAATAAATAACGCAACAACTTTTTTACCACTGTCAATATTTGTGTAGATAAAGTCCAAAAAGGTTACCAGAGCAGACATAGTTGATTTATTTTTCCTAAAGCCATGTTGCTTATCTGAAAAAAATGAATTAATATCTAAAAATTCCGTTATTCTAATTGCAATTAGCTTTTCAAAAATTTTTGAAAAAATTGATAAAATGGCTATTGGACGATAATTACACAGCAGTTTACGATCACCCTTTTTAAATAAGGGAATGATTTTGGCTAACTTTAATAAATCCGGAAAAGTGCCCTCTGAAAAACAATGATTTATAATGTCAGTTAACGGTTTAGCTAATTGACTAGCACATTCTTTAATAATTTTAACGGAATAAAAATCAGGACCAGAAGAACCGGAGTTTTTTAAAGCGTTTATTGTATCAATGACTTCGGATGAGTTAGTGGGTCTTAAGTAAATAGAATCTTTTACATGAATGGATGTTCTATCGGTAATGTTGAAATTATTTATGTTGTGTGTAGGTGACGTTAAATCATGAGCAACATTTAAAAAGTATGAATTAAATTCGTTGGCAATAATTATTTTATCAGTAGTTAGCGTGCCATTTAAATCAAATTCTGGACTGATATTACTATTATTTTTCCTTTTTAACGAATGGTTAATTATATTCCAAACTGCTCTAGACTTATTCGAAGAGTTTACTATAATTTTATCAAAGTACATTTTTTTAGCTTGCTGAATAACTTGACTGTAAATCTTTTTGTACTTTTTATAATAATTAATATCAATAAAACCTATTTTTTGCAACCTAAACAGTTCTTTTAGATGAACCGATGACACCTTGATCCCAGCAGTTATCCAGTTTTTATTATTATTATCCAGGTTTTTTGTGACAAACCTAAATGATAAATTATAATACTGATAAAGAGTGGTATTAAATTCTATATATTTATCCTCAACTGTTTTCTTGCTTAAAACAATATGCCAAGTCTCATTGTTTAAAAAAATCTTTAAATTTCAAAATATTTTTCCGGGAAAAAGATCTAAAAGTATGGCAGTTATTGTTCTGTGGATCATTCACCTCAAAAACAATTTTTTGACAAGTGTGGTCTGATAGACCCGTCTCCATGACATATTTGTCTATCAAAACTTTATTAAAATTTGTTAATACATAATCAATAGCTGTTTTGGAATTATTATGAAAACGTGTAGGCTCTGTGAAAACTGGCTGCATACAATAAGCCTTTACAAGATCTAACAAATCTATAGTATAATTATTTATACATAAAAAGTTTATATTAAAATCACCACAAATTATTACATAAGCAGGATCGTTTTTTACAAAACAAATTAGATGATAAGCTGTTTTTAAGTGTGCTCACAGATTCGGCATTATCACAGTGTATCAAAACACCATCTTTAGTGGACTTTATTCTATTGACAGAAACTGACAAACTTGCCGGGTTTATCGACGATTTGATCATTTTGCATAAGGCTTCAGGATTGTTATCTGAATTTCGTGATTTGATAAATAGAGAATTATTTTGATGTACTCTTTTATTTTTAGCGACCGAACTATAACTTATATTGGTGTTTGTTTGGTTATCATTAGTAAAAACAGCAGTGTTTTGTTGGCATATCATATCAGCAGTATTTATACTAGATACTGGTTTTTGTGGCAAATTTCTTATTTGTGTTATTGCAGATGCATCTTTTAATAAAGATTCCAATAGTAATTTCTTCTCCTTTTCAAATTTAGCATAAAGTTCACAAAATTTATTGTCTAGCAGATTTTCTAGAGCACGCTGGAGAGGTGACAATAACATATGGCTTGCTTCATTGTATACGGCACATAACCATTTCAGACAGTTCTGTGAATTTATGACCTTAACTACACTTTTTTTTAGTTCACTACACTCAATATGAAACAAACCATTGCACGTGCCATCACAGGCAATATAATTTTCATCAGTTATTAACTCACTACACTTTTTACACGAGCGAGCAGATTCGTCGTCTTCACTTTCCGCCATCACGGAATAGTATGGCGGAAAGTATTGTTCAATCAATTACAAAAATGTAATATCGATGTCATAACAGTAAATAAGTGTATTGGCGTTTTTAATAGTAAAATTGAAGACATCAGAAATAAAATTTTGAATAACTATTTGGAGGAGTCATCCATGCAGTTTACCCAAAAATGTAAAACGGAAGAATCACAAAGGAGAATTTCATTAGAAGTTTGTGATATAATTACATTGAGATCAAAAACAGGTTTGGCTTCAGTAATCATTTAGCAGTGCCTCAGTTATTTCACGCAGATTGCTTTAAAGATTATAAAAAAAGCATTCCTCAAGATATGTTTAAATTATTTAGAACGGAGTATCCAGTCATAATTCATTTGAAACTTAAAACTGAATTAGAAGTATTATATAGCCAAGAAGATTTTTCCAATAGTGAAAGTGCAGTTGCTTTGTTACAGCTTTTTATTAACAATAATTTGTGCAATACTCTTTCTGAAAGTGACAAACTGTTAAAAATCTTGTGTACTCTCCCTATGACTACCGTCGAAAGTAAACGTTGTTTTTCCACCTTAAAAAGAATAAAGACATTTTTAAGAAATACCATGGGTCAGGAAAGGTTATCCTCTTTAGCTATGCTTACCATAGAAAGGGCTTTAATAAAGAAGATAAAAGACTTTAATGAAAAAGTAATTGGCTACTTTGTATCTCAAAAAGACCGGAGGATCGCCTTGGAATTAAAATCACTTTAAAAGGTAGGTAATACAGTAAACTTTTCTAATTGACCTCCCTATCTCTTGGCCCACGAACCACCGTTGAGCACAACTACATTGGTCAAGAGGCCAGCTATTTACTTGCAGCATTATCATAAAACCCATAATATAATATTAATTATGGTCAAACAATTTACTATATTTACTTGTAAGATATTTGTTAATTACAGCGTTATATAATTTAATGTTAATACACGATTTGGCTTATCATTCAAAACCAAATTTTGACTTGGACGGTTGGTTTTAATACACATCTAATTTACATATTTCCTCACAAGAATTCCAATGATAATCCGCGATAAATTATAGCACAGGGGCGCACTCTCATGCTTGGGCAAATTGATTCTAATAATTTATTATTAGAAACGTGTAACGTAAAATGTTAACAATGTAACGTTACATATAATTTATTGACGTAGGGTATGTCAATTGTAGTAATTAATATTATTTCTTTAACGAACGTTTTATATAGTCCGAGTTTTATGAAATAAATATCTTGATGGCAAGAGAATCAGATTATTTCTTCATTAGTAGTAGTGTTATTGCATTATGACTCAAATATTCTTTATTGGAATAAATATTTTAAATGCACAGGTGACAGCAAGCAGAAACTTATTAATTTATAGTGGTTGATAATCAATTATTAAAATGAAACTTAATCTATTCCACCCAGAACCATCATCAATCAATGTATCCTCAGAACATACCCATATTTACATAAAAACTTCATTTATAAAGTAAACGCCAACTGTCGTAGCTGTCGATTTACTGAAACAATAGGAAATGGATAATGATAATACGTCAAGTTCAATTTATATACCATATATTACAAGAAAAGTTAGTTTTTTTAGTTTTGTAACTTCATTAACAGTTTCCGTCACCACAGGAAAGAATAAAATTTATCAACTACTGAAATTAGATTCATTTTAAGATGTCTACCATCGTCTGTACATATGCATAAAAAACATGTTTTAATAATTAGTGCAAATTTGAACCAAAATTAAAGAAATATATGTGCAGCTTCGTGGTCGAATGTAAGGACACTTGCCTCTCACCCTGGAGTCCCGAATTCGGTAGAAAAGCTAAGTTTTTTCTAAACCAAAAATTAATCCTAGCATACTCAGATATTGGGTGTGTGTACATTGTCTCTTGAGATACCTTCAGGGATACAGTGGTTGCATTACCTGCGGCGTTTAATTTAATTTAATATACAGTACCTATGCGAAAACCTCTACCTCAAATACCTCGATCTTTTTAAGGCAGCTTCTTGAAATTTGGTGTCTTCATAGAAGTGAAATAAGGACTCCAAATGTAGTTTATAATAGTCGCCCTCTCATACCAACAACTCCAGCTTTAAAATTTTAAATTGTAGAAAGTTGCTGTTAGTGCATGGTTTTCACAATTTTTTAGTAGTGGTACAAATTACTTACAACTTTACTTAATTATATGTTCAAACGGAAAACCACCACTATCTAAGTAATAGTACGAACGATTTTCAAGATCATTTCATACACGTTGAAGAGTTTCCGGTAATAATTTTCAATCACGGGTTACTTTTCCAGTGAATTTTGTAACATACTAATTTTAAATATCTCCTAAACAAAAAATGGGGTTAAGTCTGGAGAACGCGCTAGCCATTAAATCGATCCTATGAAAATTTTCTTTTAAAGACTGTCTTACTGGATCTACATAATGCGAAGGTGCGCCGTATTGTTAGAAAAAGTTTTTTCAAGACTGTCCAGAAATTTATTTTATTGATGGATAAATTATGTTTATAGTATATTAAAATATATTTCTCCTTTTTTTTAATAGTAGCCCCACAATTATACGTCAAATATGCCAACTATTCAATTTTTGAGGATATTGGGAGAGTGTTCTTCCCGAGAAAGATGACTCACTCCACTCAGTATTAGTAGTTGTATGTTTGGTAGACTGTTTAAATAAAATCTGATTCAGCACAGAAACAAATGTTTTTTAAAAGGTTTTTGTTATTAATCATTTCAGTTATAATTTTTCAGAATCCAATTCTACAATCAATACCATCTTCATTTAGCTGTTGATGAAATTGAATCTTAAGGGTGGAACTTAATTAATTTAAAAGTTTGTGACATGTTGATTTACCTACCTCAGAATTTTCTAACAAATAAACATGTATATACCTGTAAAGGACGTACCATATTCAATGCGGTTTGTGGTTAAGGAGTGATCCTACAAAAAAAACCGATAGCAAATCAATTGCCTACTTTTTATTAGATATTAGCTATGTTCATCTGTTTTCGTGTTTTTCAGTTTCTCTCATTTTGTAGTGATTTTTAAAATTCCTTTTATGACACTTAGGATAAATATATATATATATATATATATATATATATATATATATATATATATATATATATATATATATATATATATATATATATATATATATATATATATATATATGTATATATATATATATATATATATATATATATATATATATATATATATATATATATAAAGTTGTTATACTTTTCAAGGTATAATTCCAACCCACATTGTTTAAATGGAATTAATATTTAATTTTTGCATAACTGGATTCGTAACTTGTTTTTCTAATTTCAAAATCATGTAATTTGTTACTATTATTTGAAAAAAACAAGAGTCGTGCATACAAAGTTTTTACAAATACTTTTTTTTTAATTAATTATGCCCGAATTAATTTTGTCGTTTCAAAAATACACTACTCCAAGATATTAACGCACCAAATGTATCATAAGTATGATATAAATTTGTTCCTGGATCATTACTATAATTTTAAAATTTCTTTTCATACTTTGTAAGCTTATTTTTTTAGGAATTTTAATGAATCAGTATTTTTGGAATAAATTCACTTTTGACCAAAATACCGGGTATAACATTAATGTTTTTTTTCGAACCAGCAACAACTGCAAATCCCAATGAAAAACATACTTTATCTTTCCTTAACATTTAGTTTCTTTACTCACATTGATATCTTAAGTAACAGAGGAAATACACGGTTTTATAGCACAGTAGGTTTTTTGACTCTTAATTTAAATGCATATTGGAAAAACTAAAATAAAAATAGCAAACTATGAATGCGATAAATAATAAATACATATTACTGACTTTACGTAGTGCGAGTGATATTGTAAAGAAAGTTATTCTACGTTTTCTTTTGCATTGACCATTCGATAGGGAGCGTGTAACACAAGATTTGATCCGCGTTGAATGTGCCCAAACATTAATGATGTCAGAACACGGTTGGAATTACCGAAGAATTGGTCGGCGATTTAATGTGTCTCATACAACTGTTTCACGGATGATGCAGCGATATCTGGAGACAGGAAATCTTGTCCGTAGACCGGGTCAATGAATAAATTGATTAATAACCCAGATTTAAGACTGATCTTTAAGACTTCTCTACGACAACGTTTTGTAATGGCTCGAAACCTACAAATTCATCTTCGAAATGTACATGATCTTCAAATCAACACTGAAACTGTTCGTCAGCGAATTAAGGTAGGTGATTTGAGACCTAGAATTGCTGTTCGAAATTCACATTTAATTATATATAGATCACTGTAGTGCTGGATTGAATGTTGCCAAGGAACATATGACAGGCGTATCGATGTATTCTGATGTCCCAATGAAAGATATGCTCAGTGTAACTTTTCAAGCGCCACATTATTTGAAGGAGAATCTACGATGGCTTGAGGAGGTATTTCTTTGACCGCACGCACGGACCTCGTGGTCATAAATAATAGAAGACCTACAGCATAAAGGTATGTAGGAGAAATCTTAGAGCAATATGTGATGCCATTTGCGCCACATATCGTGCAAAATTATTTGTTAATGTAAGAACGGTATGCCTTATGTTGCCCAAATTGTAACAAATTATCTGGAATCGATCGCAATTGATACCATGGTATAGCCAGCCCGAAGCCCATACTTAAATTCCATAGAAAACCTTCGGTATAGCCTTGGTAAGCGATTACGAGAGAACCACAACCAACCAAACAACCTAGATGAAGTGGGACAGAGACTGATTCAGATCTGGGAAGGATTAGACCAAAATGAACTAAAGTCACTTATTTTAAGTGTAATAACTAGTAATTTTTTCATTAACTTTATAAATATTACATTTTAAACATCACATTTTCAAACTTTACTTTACAAATTATTCTGCAATATCTGTAATATTTTATCTATTTGCATTAAAATGTCCCTACTTAAGATTATATCATAAACGTCATTTATGTACAACATTATATCTCTGTGATCTATAGAAATATTCAATTTGTAATTCGGGATAAATTTGCTTATAATTTAAACCATCAGTTAAATGCCATTAATCGAATATTATTGGCAGTGTTCAATTATTGTCGGGGTTGCACACCGAGTTGATCTGTTGTCATGTGAGCTCGTCTGTTCTGTATAGACTTGTTCAGTTATAAAGATCATTACCTTGTGTGTGAAACGAGTAACTATGGAATAACAAAAGTTTGGACAGTAATTGGGTTGTTTTCAAAATAACTCCAGACTGTTACTTCGTTTATCTCAGCTAAGTATGTTAGTACATTAATTACATTAATGGAATGCACCTCAGCTATTAGCACTAGGGTCGACAAACTTTATAGATTCTGCAAATAACCGAATCCTACAGGCCGTGGTATTTTATGATTCACCTTGCATAACTTTATGTAATTTTCTTATCTTTCTAACTTTTCTAATTAATGTTTTACGTCTTATATTCGTCTTGCTAAATATTAATACATGTTTAAATAATTTCACATTCATTCGAGATGTGACAGATCTTGGTATTTTCTGACTAATGAGTTTATGGATATTTTGGTCATTTTATCACTTGAGAATATTCACCAATTGATTTTCCTCTCTTGAGTAGTGGTGACAGGTATGTGAAACCTCTCATATGGTCCAAATGCTACTATCCGACTAACATCATAGATGTCTCTGGCGGATAGCGACTTGCGAAGCAAGTACAGAGAGCGGCGACCTCTAGCCCTGGTGGACTAACTACTGTTATTAAATATGATTTGAACGAAACAACTACTCAGCGAGCAAATACCCCGACCTGCATTGGATTATACCTTCAAATCATGATAGATCGGTAGCTAATATCATTTGTCAATTCCTAACCAGACATAAACCGGTTTCGAACTTATTAGTTCTCCTCAGTATGCCATAGGTTATGGAACAGACAAATGATAGTGGCCAACCTGCTAGTCATATACTGACTAAGGTAAATTGAGTAGTGGTTGGCCACTATCATTTGTCTGTCCAAATCATATTTAATAACAGTAGTTAGTCCAACAGGGCTAGAGGTCGCCGCTCTCGGTACTTGCTTCGCAAGTCGCTATCCGCCAGAGACATCTATGATGTCAGTCGGATAGTAGCATTTGGACCATATGAGAGGTTTCACATACCTCTCACCACTACTCAATTTACCTTAGTCAGTATATGACTAGCAGGTTGGCCACTATCATTTGTCTGTTCCATAACCTATTGCATACTGAGAACTAATAAATTCGAAACCTGTCTATGCCTCGTTAGGAATTGACAAATGATATTGGCACCGATCTATCATGATTTGAAGGTATAATCCAATGTAGTCGGGGTATTTGCCCGCTGAGTAGTTGTTTCGTTCAAATCATATTTAATTCCCTCTCTGCTAGTTCATCGTCTTCGAATACAGCGTGAATTTTGTTAGTTGTAGTGGTTGAATGATTAAAATTTAAAATCAGAATTTATCTTAGTAGATGTTAATCATCGTTGTTTTGGATTATTTCTTTCATCAATTTAAAGGGTGCACTTAGTATCTTGTTAGCTAAATGCTGGATTATTTCTACAATGAAGCATGTGTATGGACTTAGAATTATGCCCTATAGGAAGGGTAAGTTATTTAAAATAGGACAATAATTAACAAGTACTTACTTTTGTTTTTTATTAAATTTTAGGCGACTATCACGGGACTATCATGGGACTATCACTGGGTTGTGAGTGGGTTTTCACTTGAGAACTTCTACTAAGTTTTACCTGGTAAATTATTATTTAGTATAAGGGCATTATATGGTTTCGCTAGGTTACGACACTTAGGTTATTTGTTCATTTTTAAATATCGTTTTTATGTATTTTGATGTATGGTAATAGAAAATGGAATTTTATCAAGTCTGGCTAATGTACAAAGGGGAGCTGGAATAAAGGGTTGATTTGTGTTTTTTTTTCAACAAGCGTTGGAAGTCAAGAGCCAAATAATTGCAGTTTGGTTAATGGAACAATATTAGTCTGGTATTGAGAAACCAAAATTGAACACACTCTCCACCCGGAAATTAAGTTTTAATATATTTTTTTATACTTATTAAAAATTTTTGACCTTTGATGTAAATATTTAATTATTTAATAATTAATCATTTATTATATTCACTATTTGTTTTCAACCTATTCAAATTTATATTTAGTACTGGTCCTCCTAATGTAAATATACTCCAGTCAAATTGGATCTGCGATAGATCATTTAATTTTTCATTATGATAAATGTAATCGTAGTGTTATTTAATTATAATTATTTTTTCTTATGTGGTATTATGTAAACTACATGCAATTGCATTTGGTATAAAATCCACCTACTGGTATGATGTATTTTTGTTTTGGGAATAATGTATAAATTTCCCGTACCTATTTGTACATAATTTTTTGTAACCCTGCTGTTGGCCTGGTTTGATGTAATTAAACATTTTATTAAACCTATGTTTAATTTCATTAAAAATATAAAGTGTGGTAAGGTATACCAAATTCTCTGAATAAATATTAATTGTTTATTTCTTGAATTTAAAGTACTGAGAAGCTGAAGACACCAGTTTCGCGTGTATGATACTGGTAACCCAACCTGAGATATAACAAGTGAGGTACATTCACCGCTGCGGTGAAGATGCCATATAGATTTTCAAAAGACGGACAAAGTACATCGGATCGGTTCCAGAGTGATTTGTTATTCGATGCCTGCAATCGTTGTTAAAATTGCCTAAGACGCGTTCGGGAATGATCGCAGCGGTCCGGGAATGCTCGAAATTGCTTCCTTATGTTCGGTTTTATTGAAAATGATACCCCACATGCCTCGCTTGACCTCGGGTATCTTCGGATAAGTTCGGAAAGGTTCGGGTCCAGTTCGGGTTTTGAGATAAAAACAATAACGTCGGTGGCTGTTAGCAACCTTGAAACTTGCTTGCACTTTTTTAATTTCTTAAAACGCTATTGAAAGTGTTTATAACGCCTTCGAGAATGATCGGAGCGGTTCGTGATCAGTCGGAGTGATTCCAATCGATTCCGTGGGTTCGATTACTTCGAAAGCGATACCCCACAAGCCTGGATCGCATAAGGGTAACTTCGGGTGACTTCGGATATCTTCGGACCGAGTTCTATTTTTTCGGTTAAAAGAACAGCCTGAGTACGTGTCAACTCCCTCGAAAATTGAATTTGTTTTTCGGTTCCAGCAATCGCTATTAAACTTGCCTTAAATGCATTCGGGAATGATCGGAGCAGTTCGGGAATGCTCGGAATCGGTTCCTCGTGTTCGGTTTTATTAAAAATGATACCCCGCAAGCCCCGTTTGCCTTCGGGTATCTTCGGGTGACTTCGGAAAGGTTCGGGTCCGGTTCGTGTTTTGCGGTTAAATCTGTAGCCTCGGTGGCTGTTAACACCCTTAAAACTCGTTTGCCCTTTTTTAATTTCTTAAAACGCTATTAAAAGTGCTTATAACGCCTTCGGGAATGATCGGAGCGGTTCTTGAATAGTCGGAATCGGTTCCTTGTGATCCATTTTGTTGAGTCTTATGCTAATATGCCTATATTTGTACCAATTCGGTCAATATTTGGGGCATTTATTGCATTTCCAAAAAAAAAATCAAAACTTAATTTTTTTTGCCCCACTTCCCGTTCTCGGAACCGGCTTAAAATCAACACGCATATGTAGACTGTAAAGGTCTACCCCTGTTACAAATTTCAAGTCGATCGGTCAATATTTTGAACAGATATCGCATTTCAAAAAAAAAAAGAAAAATAATTTGGCTTTTAGGTCGTTTTGCCCCACTTCGCGTTTTCGGAACAGGCTCCAAAACAATAGGCATATGTAGCCCTTAGAGGTCTACACTTGTTCAAAATTTAAAGTCGATCGGTTAATATTTAGGACAGTTATCGCATGTCAAAGGAAGGTAAAAAAATTGGTTGTTAGGCCGTTTTTGCCTCACTTGCCGTTTTCGGAACCAGCTCAAAATCAATAGGCATATGTAGACCATGGAGGTCTACCTCTGGTAAAAATTTGAAATCGATCAGTCAATATTTGGGACAGTTATCGCATTTCAAAGAAAAGTTTCCGGACTACCGGAGTTCCGGACAGACGGAAAGTTTCTGGAAATCTCGAGATTCGGATAGATCCCAAATTTGAGGTCGATCCGATCAGCCGTTCTCGAGATACGGGGGCCCAAAGTCGCCGAGCATAAATGTATATATAGATTTTTTTAAGAAAATCTATATAACAAGCTAGCCGAGGATTGGTAAGGTGTTCGGTTTTTCGTACTACGTAATAGCACGTAACATTTTTTTCTAACTTTGACGTGACACATATGTCATCCCAACGAGGAACGTAGCAGAAGGTTGAGGAAACATTATAGGATGCCACAAATAATAATTATAGACAATTTAAATATGTTAATTATTATTTTGCTAAAGTTTTTTAATACATCATTAATTCAATATTCTTTTGCTTGTTTTGTTTGATTCACCAATAATTTACGTATTGTCTTATTTTATTATCGAACGTTTTGACGTCCAAAAAATATAAAGATGTCTTTCGCTTTCTTTTTTAAATTCATCATAACATACTAAATTGTAAAAGAATTTATCAGAATTTATTTAACACCTACACATATAAAATGTTCGTTCAACAGGATATTTTAAGCCCTCCAGTTAAATTTAGGGGCAACGATCTGAAACAATTTCTTTTGCAAACCTGGGATGTTTTCATCTCAGAATTTTGTCATGGCAATTATCTGCTTTGTTTTTTAAACATCTCAATCTTTCTTTTCATTATTACGGAATTCTTTGTAACACCGACTTTCGTATTTCTCGCATCCCTAATTTTCTTAAAACGGATATAGGTAAACGGGTCAATATTTACATTAAATGCGCTCTGATTTATTTCGTGCAACACTTTGACAGGCACATCGACCACATCGATTTCTTTATATCTTGCTTGCAATCATATTCGTAACAATTTATCACACTGTATCCCCAATTATCAAGTCAATAATAATATTTCATTTAGGAAAATTTTTTTACCAGAAACTTTAAATATTTTCTGAAATTCTGCCTAGTTTTAAGCCTTGTAACGTCGTTTACTTCCATGTAGCTGGTTTGGAGAATTAGTTCAGAATTACTAATAGTTATAAATAAGAAAGCCCAAGTATATACGACTGTATTACTAAAGTTCCATTCAAAATAACTCGTCTATTATGCCACAGACCAAAACTGTTTTAATAAAAAAAAATGTAATTTTTGAGGACTACATGCCTGCGAAAGAAAACTTTGTTTCCATGGCCTACTTCCCTAGTTATAACAAAGAAATTAAAAAAAGTGCCCTAACTTCAATCGCCTGTAACTTTTAAATAGATGAAACTTGTTTAGGTGTTATTTGATGGCAAAATAGAGCCCAAAAATAATATTTTCTAATATTGATAATAATAAATACAATATGTCTGTCGTCAATAGTCAATGTAATTTTAATTCCGTGTTAGCACTAACATAATGTAATACTTATTGATGGTCGATATTTTAGTAGGTATTGTATTTCTTTGTCAAGAGCTTGAGGGTATTATTAATGTAATGGGAAAATGTTTGTAATTTGGCTGAGTAGTACTAAAACCTAATGACAATCCTCAAGCTGTTAGCAAAGAAACATGATACCTACAAAATAAAGATACATTGTTAAGAGAATTACACATTAGTTGTAACATTACAGCGCGAGAAAAATATTAAAAAAGAACGGTTATAAGTGCTGTAAAGTATGAAAATTACAGCATCTAAGAGCATCTAGATAAGCCTAGAAGAATAAGATATTGTAGATGGTTGCTTGAAAAGTATGTCGACAAATTCTATTGTCTGACGAATCCAATTTTTCAAGCAATAGATTTTTTAGAAATAAGTATTACAAGTGGACTAATCAAAATACACATTAGTACAGAGAAACCGCTTTCCAAGAAAGATTTTCTGTAAAGGTTTAGGTAGGCATTTTAGACACGAAAGTCAGTGGACCTTATTTTTTTCTAGTAAATTAACAAACCCTAGATACCTGGCCATCCTGCAGAATGACTTCTCTCGTTTTATAGATGATCTACCTCCAGTGCCGAGAGATAATTTGATATAATTCTAATAATATGGGTCCCCCACATAATTCGTCAATATGTCGACAATTTCTTGAAGAAAAGCTCGCAAAAATTTAGATATATACAAACGGACCCATTGAGCAGCCACCCGATATGACATCTTTAGAATTTTTTCTTTTGGGGGTTACATTACGGATAAAGTGTTTCAAACGATTCCCCAAAATATTTAAAGAAAAAATTAGGGAAACATATGTTGGTAGGTCCCGCAATTTTGAGGAACACTTTAAGAGAAACGAGTAGCAGAACTCGTCTATATTTGAGAAATCGCGGGGGCCAATTCGAACATATTTTGTAAATTGTTATTAATTTTATATAACTTTGTCTAATGTTAAGTTAAATATATAGTTTTACAGTCTATTTTACGAAAAATCGTTATGTCTTCATTATTTATTTTAATTGTGGGCGTTATTGTTGTCATTCTTGTTATTTCTCTTTATTTTAAGTTTAAATAAATAGTTTTTTCTTGCAATGTGACTACTAGTACTCTCAGACGAAAAAGATTGAAATAGATTACATAATCTCTTAATATCTTTAAATTATTTTAATTACTAAAAAGTCCCATAAAACCAAAAAATTAAGTGGGGCGTATAATATATCGCAAGGAAGGGGAAAAATACAGCATTTTTTGGTACCAAACATTCAGCCGGTTGGCGTCGTCGTCTGATTCTGAATTTGAACTAACTAGGGCCAAACTAACGCGATTGAGACTCCTCGAGCGCCCAGTTCTCAGCGCGCTGTAGTAGTTGTCAGTAGAAAACGGAATAACTTCTTAGCAGCGGACGCTGAGTGATTCAATTTATATCAATATTGTGACCCTAGTGACACCTTATATTTCATGGCGGCGAGAACTGCGCGGCAGCACAGGTCGAACGGGAATTGCGGAAACTGTAGTAATGAACGTATGTATGTTTCATTACATCCTGTATAGGTTTACAAGAAGATTTGGTAAAAATGAGGGAATTTTGAAATTCATTCCTGGAAAATCTAATATTGAAAAATATACTGTGACCGTGTACCTCAAAAAAAAATGCACGAGCCTGTATCTCTTTTCGATGGTTTAATTTAGGACTATTTTACCGTCTTTTGGATTTATCAGACGTCATCTTGCACGTCCGGGTACAACTGGAAGTGACATAACTATAGTGTTTTAATTGCAATATCCCGAATGTTATTGGATATTAGGGTAGAATTTTTCGTTAACCAATTTAAAGAGAAAATACAATGAAAAATAAGAATTTGTATCGATTTTAGATTGGTAAATTTAATTTGTGAATCGTAATAAATTCAAGGTGGCTATGACTACAACAAATACAAGTTTGAAGTAAATAATATCTGCTAACTTTATAAACTCAAAAATCATTTTTATAAAATAAAAATGAAAAAGGAGCTTTTGCGTTTTTTTAACCGGACGGTATAAAAAAATTGTACATCTCCTTATGGTTGAAGTCAACACTTCTCTTCCTATTTCATAACAAAGCTCAATCTTAAGGTCGAAGCTTTGACCTAACTGGGCTGCTTCAGCCTCCTTGCCGTCATGCGTCACAGAGATTCGCACTGATCCGACATCATCGCTAATTGCTCTTCTAGCATCCTATTCACATCCCAGGGAAGTAGGATCATTCTGTTCTCCTGGAGGGCAAGGTGACATTCTTCTGGCTCGTCTCCATCGTCGGTTATGGAATTCTCCGTGTCAATCATGTTTGATTCTCTTCGTGGTCGAGTGTTTTCAATAAAACTTATTCCAAGAAATGTGTCAGTGTTGATGATATGCACACCGCCGACGAAGCAGATAACGTTTCCCCCCCATCGAGCATCCCGGGAGTCAAAATTATGTATAGATACCGACCGCCATAGGACGATGGAAGAATACATAATTGGTTACTCCATAAATGGCAGGGCGGCAAAACTGCGACCAAGGAGGTTTAATAATTCCCGGAAATTATTGCTATATGAACGCGGGACTCTAGGCGCTCATGGCCTACTCACCTCTGTATCATTTACTGAGTGGCCTATCACAAACTTTCCTTTCGAACGAGAAGAGAATGTCGACGCCCGTCATCGATGGGGTGTGCTGTTTTCCTAAAGAATATGATCGTCTACCTTCTAATGCGCCGAGTAGCCACCTATGTAACTCTTAAACCATCCTCGATACTAGATGTTAGGCGATACAAGGTCCGATTTGATACAGGCAAAAAAAGAGGATGCCGAATAGTATCTGGGCTGCATTCTAAATGGCCTGCACGAGGAAATGGTTTCAACGCGAGTAGCTAAAGGGGAGCGTAGCAAGAAGAACCACTGGCTTTGGCAGAACGACAATCGTCGAAATATTTAGTGGACCACTCAGATCACGAAATCACAGCGCCAGCGATAGAGTGACTGGCAACTTTCGGCCGTTGTTCAACCTTCAACTAGATATTCGGAGAGTGACAAACCCTGAAATCCTCGTCGCTAAACATCGTTTGTAGGTATCCACCTCTTCGACAACAGTTCGAGTGATGCTTGGCAGCAGGTGATTTTACAATGTGTCCGCTACCCTGGTACATCATCTGTAGTGTTTCTATTTTGGATACGACGGCTGCAGGGAAATAATAAGAGTCTAGGAATACCTGTTGGACCTAAATATCGAAAGGAATTTGTTGTCGCCGAGTGCGTCCTTGGCGGTGCAGAAAGGGAGGCGGTACATACTTTTCGCTGTCGTTTACCGTTTACCACGATGGGTGCAAAGCCGGCAGCGGATATTGGTAATGGTAATGGTGGGGGAGGCTGACGCCTGGCAAGTAGGCCACAGACGGGCCCTTTTTACCAACCCCCAGCTGTCCCCTCAGCCATGTGCTTCTCTTGCTCCCTCATCGAATCTTTCCGACCTTCTGATGAAGGTCAGGATGTCACTCATTGCGGAGGAGCTCATCTCCTCCCTTAGAAGCGCCTCAGAACCGAAGATACTGTGTCTCAGGCGCCCAAACGCTTCACATTGTCCCAGGAAGTGGTAAGATGTCTCTTCATCACTCCTGCATCTTGGACATGTAGGGTCTTCCTCAATACCTATCAATGATAGATGCCTCTTAAGTCTGCAGTGGCCTGTCAGAACACCCATTAAGAGATTCAGAGTCTTACGACTCCGTCCCAGCAACCAGGCCGATCTCGATTTGTTCGGCCCCGCCACAAAATCTCGGGTTTTCCTGCAGGCCCTGTTGGTCCTCCAGTGCGTCCTCAGTGTCTCGTGGGCCCACTCATTGAGGGCCGTTGTGACCTGCCTTCTTGAAATACCTAACATAGGCTCAGGCCCGTGACAGGGTTCCTCGGCTCCGAGTCTAGCCAATTCATCGGCCTTCTCGTTGCCTGGAACTCCCATATGTCCCGGGACCCATACCAGTCTGACTTGTTTATGCCTGGCCAGCTCTTCTAGGGCATCCCCACACTCCTGGACGAGAGCTGATCTCGTCCTGGGGGAGCACACCGCCTTTAGAGCAGCCTGGCTGTCGGAGCAGATGTATATTATCTGTTCCGCCCCATTCCCTAACCTCAGCCCTACCTGCCACCGCTAGGATGGCGTAAACCTCTGCCTGGAAGACCGTGGTGTACGAGCCTAGAGCAAAGCTCTCCTGTACTTCTTTGCCTTCCAGATATATTCCCGCCCCGGAAGACGATCTAGTGGCCAGCCGAGATCCGTCTGTATAACACACCAGAGAGTCCGGGCGGGAAGTCAATTCTTCCTTCACTCCACTCCTCCCTACTAGGAAGAGTGAGAGTGTAATTCCTTTCCAACCTTAGCTGATCTTTCGCTTCTCTCACCTTCAGGACAGAGAGAGGGATTTCCCTCTCCGTCAGTCCAGCAATTGCTGCGTGACCTTCAGCTCTGCCTGAACACTGCCAGCTCCCAGAATCCCGCATTCTCAGATAGGCCGCCATAGCCTCCTCTTTATCCACGAGGGAAGCGTTGGCAGGCCTAGCAGAACCTCCAGAGCAACTGTCGGTGTCGTCCTCATTGCGCCAGTGATCCCTAGGCAGGCTAGTCTCTGGACTTTTGCCAGCTTTCGGGATGTCATCGCTCTGTCCACGCTCGGCCACCAGACCACGGATCCATATTGGAGCCTAGGTCTGATGACCGCCGTGTACAGCCAGTGTAGGATCCGTGGGTTGAGGCCCCAGTTCCTACCTACCGCTCGGCGCAATTGCCAGAAGGTCGCAGTCGACTTTTTGATGACGTTGTCGATATGCGGCCCCCATGACAGTTTGCTATCTAGGGTCACTCCCAGGTACCTAACCTCCTGCACAAGCGCAAGCGGTTTACCGTACATGGTTGGTGCCCTAAAATCCTCTATTTTCCTTCTCTTGGTGAATAGGATCATCTCAGTCTTAGATGGATTGACTGAGAGACCTGTTTCGCCGCACCATCTTTCTATTATTCTACAAGCTACCTGCGTTCTGTTGCAAACGACATTTAAGAAGCGGCCGGTCACTAGGACCAGCCCGTCGTCCGCATATGCCTGCGCATAAAATCCTTCCGAAGTTAGGCGCTCCAAGAGACCATCCATTATTAGACACCATAGATGGGGTGATAGGCAGCTGCCTTGTGGACAGCCGCCCCTCACCCCGACGTCCAATTGGCAGTCTCCTAAAGCCGCACTAACTCGTCTCTCTTCCAGCGCAGATTTCACCCATCTGACCAGTACTGGAGCAGTACCTCTAGTCCGAAGGGCATCGCAGATAGTAGTAGTCCTTGCTTTATCAAAGGCACCCTCTATATCAAAAAATAATGCTAGGGTGACCTCCTTATGCAGGAGGGCCCTTTCTACCTTATGCACGACGGCGTGAAGGGCTGTCGGATATTACGTGACGGACGCATTTCACTTGACCTATGGCAGCTGGATCAGGTACGACGATGCCTTAGTCAAGTCAGTTCAAGAAGAACGCGCTTTAAAGCCACAGGGCAACCGCGTCTCGTATTTGTTCTTCTGTCGCCACAGTGATATAACTTTGTTGTGTAATTATTAACTGACGACTATCAGTTAGCATCATATCACTGACAATAGCACCACATTGTGTGTTTAATTATTTATTTTTAAAAAATCTGACATTTGCTTTGTATTTATACATTTCTATAAAAAAAATTATTATATAAACAAACCTAACTTGATAACAATAATGAATACCTATAGTTTTTTGTGCTGTAAGGCTTATGCGCTAGTATAACAGTAGATAATAAATCAAACACTTCAAATACATTACAACTTACGCATCGTAGCATGGCCCCTTAGATTTAAATGCGCAATGGATTTGGCATCTACTGTATCTACCGCATACTGGCCACTTATTTCTAACTTGTGCGCAGTTGCGGCAGCCACTCTACGATGCGTGACCTGTACATTAATACATTAAAACAACTACTCGATCTAGAAGCAAGATTGCATTCGATTAAATAATAATGTTCTTAGTATTAGAAGCAAAAAATCTTGAGATTAAAAAATATCGACTCGCCAAAAATAAAAATTTTTACACTTAGAAACAAATACCCCTAGGCCGACATATGCCATCTTTTATTCTTTCAAAACTCCTCAGGAGGCTGGTACACATGAACATAGTATTGATAAAAATGTTATAATTACATAATTCAAAATATGAACATTTGTCGTATTTATTTTAACATTTTAAATTGATAGATTGATTGTAATTTGGTAATCACAATGGCATTCATGATATCTAACATAACCTAAATATAATTCTTTTTATACATTTTAAGAAATTTTTCTTTTTATTTGCTTAAAAAGGAACAGTCGACTAACAACAAAAAACTTTTTTTATATATTTAGAGTAATAAGGAACATAATTCATTACAGATTTTTTCGGCTTTTAATTAATGAAAAAGTTTAATACAATATTAGGAGGAAAACATATTGTTTCGATGTTCTCCTCACGCTAAGGGATAAAAAGGAAAATACCACAAAGGCAAAGCTACAGAGGACAAAAGGTAAAAAGAAACATAAAAAAATGACATGAATTTAATGCAAAGCTTATTGGAACATAAACCTACAACAAACATATTAAATATTAAATTACAAATTAAATATAAATGTTTAAAAGAAATTCTTTCCGTATACTTCAGTTTGAAAGAAGCACGTCAGTTCTTTTAAAGTCGTTACAGTAATTGAATCAAACAAAATGTGGTTTACAAAACCAATGTGTTTGCCTTAACAGACATGTTGTTTTTAAGTTTATGCAAAAATTTGGAAACCGAATGACCGATTCATAAAATAATAAAAGGAACAAATTAGTTATATCCTAGACTGGCAATTAATTTAAATTTAATTTTTTACTTCTTTTATATTACAAACAATTCAGAAAAACATAATATTCCAGGGCAAACACAGGATGAAAGAATTTACTGAAATAATTGATGTACAAACTATAGAGCCGATATTTATGTATTTATGTATGATTAATGAATGTAATTTAAGGACATACATTAAAATTTTATCTTTTAGCTGCTTTCTAATTAAAAAATGACTCACATCACCATAAAAATATGTGTGAGTTTTGTATTTTAAATTAACCAAATATATCTGTAAAGTTATTATTTTATTTGTTATAAGATAAATAAATTTTCCTAATATTAACAAATATATTTTTTACTGAGTATAAAATAAATTTTTTGTGAGTTCTAATACTTCTAATTGTATATTACAAACCTTATACGCATACAAAGAAACGGTGTAATAGGAAATGTTGGAGGCAAATCGACCTAGACAAGACTGGCAAAAATCGATGATGATGATGATAAAAATGATGATGATGTATCAGATGATGAAATCTTATGACAATGTTTGTTTATTATTTATATTTTTTATTGTTTATCAATTTAAAATTTATTTTATACATCAATAAAAAAAATAATAAAAAAATATATTTATACGAGTCTTTTATTTATACCTAGATACAATGTATATTTTTAAACCAAAATTTAAATATCATGTATTGCTTTATATTTATAAAAAGTTGAATAATAAATTGTAGAGAGAGTGGTAAAAAAATAAATTTTACCTCATAGAGGTAATAATAATAATAATAATAATAATAATATTTATTAATGTATATAACAAAGAAAATGTTTTACACAAGTCAAAATAAAGATGAACGAACAACGAACATATAAGTAGCAAAATATCTACATGACAATATAAGTATAGAGTCAAAAATGAAAACAATAATAGACATATACATTACATATAACATTTGTATTACACATATAACATTTGTACTTCACGTCTACACATATTGTAGAATGGGTCCAAAAAAGTGGAGCATACAGCTTAAAAGTAAAAAAACATACAACGTAATTATAAAAAAGAAATCCTGGGTTTTATAACAATTTTTATCCAAGAGCACTTTCTTCAATTTAGATTTGAAAATATGGATGTTTCTAGAACATTTAATATCATCTGATAGAAAATTAAAAAATTTACAGCCATTATAAAAGAAACTTTTTTGATACAACGTTATTCGACACGACTTTGGTTGTAATAGGCCTTTTGACCTTGTATTATGATCATGTTCGGTCTGATTAGCAAGAAACTTATGCTTATTTTTGTATACATATATGCATACTTCGAGTATATATAAATTAGATACAGTTAAAATTCCTAATTTCTTAAAAAGTACTGCGGCAACTCTCACGGTAACCGAATCCAGAAATAATTCGTATTGCATATTTTTGCAGAATAAATACGCGGTTATTATATGCACAATTCCCCCAGTTTATTATTTCATACTTCAAATGGCTATGAAAGTTTGCATAATAAAGAGGCACGAGAACATCTCTGCTACAGTGGTTAGACAAGAAACGTAGATCATAACAATTGCTGCGTAATTTATTACACAGTACGTCTATATGATTACCCCATTGCAAATGTCTGTCAAATGTAACTCCCAATATTTTAACTGACGTACAGATATTTATGTTACTGTCAGATGGACAACATTCATTATTTTTTTGTAGAGTGAATAATAACATATTAGTTTTATTTCTATTCAAATTAAGCTTATTGTTTTCAAACCATTTGATTATGTTTGAATACAATAGTTCAGCAGTATGTTTAATATTATTTAGGTCTTTATCTATAATTAGGAGATTCGTGTCGTCGGCGTAACATACTGTATAAACGTTTGGAATCTTACTTAGATATGTTATTAAATCATTTGCAAATATGTTAAACAGAAGGGGACCCAAAACAGATCCTTGAGGAACACCCTTGGGGTCAAGGGTTCAAATTGCATGAAAATTAAATATAATTATGGAAAATCTTAATTTTACTTTAAATGTTCAGCAGTTAGTAATTCAAAACTTTAGTGTTTTCTACTTTTTGCCATAAATAATCGCTTTTCAACTACTATGAAGGTCTTTAGGATCAAACACACTTTTACAATTTAAGTGAATTAAAATTCTAGTTAAATATATATTTCTGTTGGCAACGTCTAACTTTAAAATATAAAGTAACCAATTACCCAGTAAATTAATATTTTTCTAGAGAAGAAATTTGATACATTTGACGTCCAATGTGAGGCGCCAAATGTAATAAGCCTTCTCTGAGAAAAAACGCCTACGCACAATAACATATTTATTTCAATGAGTACATGCTACATTGAATCGTACCATGTTAAACTCTCAAGCAACATCCTGTGCAACAATACTTAATTATGGGTGGATTAATGTACCACACAATACACAGAGTTGGTGATGCAAGTTCTTTCTTCCAGCAATCAATCACTGCTGTCGCACACTTCACAAAATGAACAAACCAGTATTTTCATATAATGATGTCGACAATGATTGAAACACTCCATACTATGTCCTAATTGTCCTATGCCTCAATTAGATCTGAAAAATGTTTTTCAATATACTTTTTTATCAGGTCCTGATGTACCTAAATATAGTGCGTCTTTTCTTCCAGACGTCAGATAACCCGAACAGAACCAACTTAACATTACCATCTAAAAACAAGGACTCAGAGCTGATCCGAATGCACCTGCTTACGTCACACCCGCTAGGCTCCACATTCGAGAATCTTCCTCACAGTTGCACGTTTTTATTACAAGAGTGCAGTTATTTTTATGTAATAAATTATTTACATTCTATTAGGTACATTTTTATTTTTTCCGAGAGGTTTCACGCTATAACTAGTGTTTTTAAAGTAAATTGTCACTGTTGAAGTTCGTAAGCATGCCGTATAAATGCCATGTATCGGGTTGTAAATTATGTGATTGGGCCAAAAGTGTGTGTGTTTTCTTTTTCAAATGATGAAAGTTTGTGTAAAAATGGATTTCTGTTCTACCAAGAACAGGATTTACACTTTCAAAATGCATTAAAATATGTTAGAATCATTCATCAGGTAATTGAACAAGCTGAATTTGTCCAAGCCTTTCAGGAAAATGAAAAAGATAATTTATGTCTGCAAAATTCTATCAGTTATTAATAAGCCTGGCCAAGGTCATTAATCCTATAGAGACGTATTGGGTATGCATCATATCATAATACTTGAATAAGTACAATAATAAAAAAAAAATATTTTATATATTGTGATGTATGTTTTTGTACTATTTCGTTCGCTTTAAATTCTTTTTTATGTATTTCCTTATATTTTGTAAGCTTAGTGCTGCACATTATTATTAAACTGTTACATGACGTTCACACATGTACATTGTATATCTAAGTGTTAACTAATAATAAATAAATAAATAAGTAAAATAAATGGAAATAAATTTTATTAATACTGGTTCACTTTATAAAAATATGTACAAAACTCACCTTCTTAAGCAGATTTATCAATGAGCTAGGTTGTCGTTATCACAAACTGGAGCACTTCTATAATAACTGTGTAGCATCAGATATGTTTCTACAGTTGTCTCAGTAAGCGATGTTCACTGTGGTGAAAAAATATGTTTGTATTTTGAAAAAGACCAATCGACATCTACGGAAGTAATACAGGCATAAGTAAAACACTCTGTGAACTCACTTAACGCTGCTGTAGATGCACCATCATAAATTTGTCTTAATTGGGTAAAATCAGGATCTTTCCGTAATACACTCTCGAATTTTTCAATAACGGGCTTATTTTTTGCGTCATTTATAGTCTGTAGCTGTGTATTTACGTCGTCCACCATTTGCAGCGATTCCACTAACGACAATGAAGTATTTTGCAATTTTTCTATTGCGTCGTGTAGTCCTCTATAATTGTTATAAATAGTTTTTATATCTGTTTCAAGGGAAACATCTTGAAAGCTTGTCTGGCTTTCCTTAATAGCTGCAGCCTCGTTAGGGTTGAACTGTAGTATCACAGCTTTTATTTATTGAAAATATTCAGCATAATAAAAAGCTGCCTTCAACCACGTTCCCCAACGTGTAAAAATCGGCTCTGGTGGTTCCGGAATACCAGGACACAGTGTGTGAAATGCTCGAAGCCGTTTAGGAGATTTGAGAAATACTTTTTTTGTATTTGCTATTAATACATCTACCTCTGGAAAACATTTTCGAATCGTTTCTGCTACAAGATGGAACGCATGCACTTTATACGTAACATGTAAAAACCTGCAATCGTCTCTTTGAAGAAAACGGCCCACCAAACGCATTGTCGCAGCACCGTCGGTCACAAACATCAACACTTGACTTGTTGACAGTTCAAATTTTTCGAAAGTCTTCAACACCACCCGCGTAATTGTTTCGCCAGTACACGCAGTTAGTCTTTTGCTAGCTAGTAAAAGTGGAAATGTTGGTTTAACAGGGTTGAGTACACGTACTATAACATTTAAAACAAATTTTTTTACAATCTGTCGTCTCGTCAACACATAACCACAGCCGTGTATTTTTTAATGCACATATAATCCTATTTACAATGTCTTCAGGAACACTTGGTACATATCTACGTAACGATGAACGCCTTGGTAAATTCACCTGGGGATTGTATTTATTCCAGTATTTATTCCAATATGCGCAGGGGAACATCACAGGCAATCAGCATTAACAGTAAATCAAACATAAACTGAGGTTCCAAAGAAGATACATTTTTTTTTATTTTTATGCCGGTTACTATTGACATGAATTTTGCAGCCGAATTTATTCCAGCACATTAGAATAAATCCGGAAATTCACCGATAAATTTATTCCCTTTATCAGCGTACGGTCGTTTTCTACTCTTTACGCTCAACAATATTTATTATTTATTAGTACTCTATGCATCGACCGACAGATAACAACTGAAGTGTGTCGTGTCATCGTCATTGTAAACAAGCGTGCGATGGCATTGGTATTGCGCCCGACTTTGAATCTACCATCGCTTGGCCAGACTTAGTTATTAAAATTACGAAGAATTTCTCAATATTCTCAACATATTGCCAATTTCGGAAATATTTAAATAAACATATACTCCAGGACCAACTATCTTATGCCGTTATCATAATTTATAATAATTATAGTCTCATTACAAATTTAAATCGAGGAGGTTTGTTATTTCCTCGCGAAAAGTAGTAGAAATGATCTCAATAAGATTTACAGGAAACAACTATTCAGCGGACAAAAGCCCCGGTCTGTGATAAAGTAAACCTGCAAGTCTTGTTCAGTATATAGTTTACTCCACCAGGGCTAGAGGTCGCAGCACTATCCTCTAGAGTCAGCAGTAGCACTGACCACTAGAGGGATGCACTTATCACTCTCTATGTTTGTCTTGCTTAGTCTGCTTTAGGCCAGCGCGGTTCGCTGTTATCATTTGTCTTTTCCATTAGTTGGCATACTGACGAGAACATAACCAGTTCGAAACCGGTATATGTTTAGTGAGGAATTGACAAACGATCTTGGCTACCAAACAAGACTTGTAGGTTTAATTCAACACAAGTCGGGGTTTTTGTCCGCTGAATAGTTGTTTCCTGTAAATTTTATTCAGTATATAGTTTATCCCACCAGGGTTAGATCGCAGCTCTGGGTACCTGCCTTGCAAGCCGCTATCAGTAACTAAGTCATCAGTGATGTCTGACGAGTAGTAACCACTATAGGGATACACATATCACTCTCTATGTCAGAAATGATCTCATCTATACATTATGTTTAATAAGTTACTCCAAGGATGTGAGTCAGAATTTTTGAATATTCATAAGAGAGATTTTTGTCACTTATTTTGTCTTAAATTACTTCAGTAAGATTCTCCTTAAAAATGGATTTTGGTGATTGCGAAATACGAAACATACTGCATATTACCATATTAAGTTGCACCACAAATAATTTACTTAAACATTGTTGTGACAAAACTACTGACTTATTAGGTAAAAAACAAACATTGAATACATTAACAGACAAAATTATTCCAAATATCCCGATACATTAAGTTTTGCAATTCAGTATTTTGGTAGTAGTTATATTTTGGTAGTATATTTGCAGTTCAACACCTTGGTAGGTAAATATAAATAAAAATAAATGCATGTATGTATAGGGTAACTCGGTAACTGTAAGAGATAGAAGAACATGGAAGACACATTCTCGATCTCTTTTTTTTGGGACAAATTTACTGGCGAAAACAAAAATTTGCTATCGTCTTTTGTTTTCGAGTTATAAACAAAAGATCGATTTTTCGACTTTTAGACACATGTCAATATCTTGGTTGTTTGTAAAGTTATGAAAAAACAACTTTTACATTCTTGAGGCACTTTTTTCTGTATAATACAGAGATAATATAAAAAAGATGGAATTTCGAGTTATGGCATAAATGAGAATCATAGTTGGCTATGGTTTAGTTAAAGAGGAAGTTTTTTCTCTTTCAAACTATATATCATATGTGAGGTCGCTTTTGAGGTGTAAGTATTTAATAGCGAAAATAATCATTTAGTAGATTACTGTTTCGTTTTTTTATATTTACTCCAAGTAGGCGTGTGTCATCTATGACATTGTTTATCCGTTTGTCAGTAAATTACATATTAATAATTTTGTGTCCGTCATAATTACACCCCATTTAATCGTAAAAGTGAAGATTTCTTACGAAAATTACAAGAAATATGATATGCTAGAATGCTTTATTCAAATTAATAACAATTGTGATATTGCATCCGAAATATATTTCAATCGCTATCCAGAAAGAAGACAACTAATAAAGCTATTAAGGTTAAAAGAAAATCTCATTAATTGTGGTTCCTTCAACAAGCCAAGACCAAAAAATTACTACATTGAAGATACTGAAAAAACTTCTACAACTGTAATTGGAATGGCGGTTGCAAATCCTTCAATTTCAAGTCGTCAAATTTAAGCTGATTCTGGGATTTCAAGACTTCGAGCTTTGGGTATTTTGAAGACATCACCTGCAACAAACTGATCTTCAGCGACGATTGGAGTTTTGCATATGTGATCGTCAAAAAAGTCAACAAGATCCATTCTTCTCTAGAAATGTAGTTTGGACAGAAGAAGCTTACATTAGCAGTGCAGGAATTTTCAACAGGCATAACGAGCACTATTGATCTCTATGTGGCAATCGTGTTTTAACATACCACATATATCAAGAAATTCTTAATGGCCAGCGGTACTACGAAATCTTAAACCAAAAACTTATTGAGGAATTTATGGACAATCTACCCTTAATTGAGGCAAGAAATCAGTTCTTCCAACAAGATGGTGCACCACCTCATAATATCGGAACCGTTTCAGAATTATTAAATACCAATTTTGGAAATAACTGGATGGGAAGTAACGAACCAGTGAGGTGGCCACCACGATCACCTGACATAACGCCAATGGATTTTTTCTTTTGGGGCTAAATTAAAGACAAATTATACAAGCAAACCAGTACTGACATAAATGAACTCAGAAAAAATTGTATAGACTGCGTGAATTCCATTTCAAATCTTCATATTTATTATGCAATTCAGAGTGTTATGAAGAGGTGTAATTTACGTATCCGAACATAACGGACATCAGTTAGAACATTTATTTTAATTTGAATTATTTTGTAATTGTAATGTTATAAAATTAGATATAAATATCTGATTTTTTTGGTCTTGGCTTGTTGAAGGACCCACAATTAATGAGATTTTCTTTTAACCTATTAATAATATCTTTATTAGGTTGTCTTCTTTCTGGAGAACGATTGAAATTTATTTGGGATGCAATATCACAATTGTTATTAATTTCTCGTAATTTTCATAAGACATCCTCACTTTTACGATTAAATGCTGTGTAATTATGACGGAAACAAAATTATTAATATGCGACATAAATATAAAAAAACGCAAAAAGTAATCTACTAAAAGATTATTTTCGCTATTAAATACTTACAAATCAAAAGCGACCCCACATATGATACATAGTTTGAAAGAGAAAAAGATTTCCATTTTAACTAAACTATAGCCAGCTATGATTTCCTTAAAAAAAATACAACTTTATGCCATAACTCGAAATTGCACCTTTTTTAAATATTCTCGACGCCACTGTATTATACAGAAAAAATGCCTCAAGAATGTAAAAGTTGTTTTTTCATACCTTTACAAAAATCCAAGATATTGACATGTGACTAAAAAATCGAACTTTTGTTTATAACTCGACAACAAAAGACGATATTTTTGTTTTCGGCAGTGAATTTGTCTCAAAAAAAAAGAGATCGAGAATGTGTCTTCCATTTTTTTGTATCTCTTACAGTTACCGAGTTACCCTTATAGAAACATCGAAATTTGCCCTCCCTGTACAAGAAACCTTTAAGTTAAATTTATTGTTCAACGGAATTTTTTAAATCTAACAATAGTCAGGGCAATTATTTATTTAATGACTAGTTAAACTTACCTAAATCTTCAGTTTTAATGTTTTTCAACTGTAATTCTTATTTGTTAATCCTACTATAAAAAAACTCTTCTTTATTGACTTATTGCCTCATAAACTCTTTAAAATTTCTCAATAAAATGTATTTTACGCGCAAAAAACTAATGGGGTGCGATGTAAGGGCTCAGTTCACGACTGGCAATCCCGTTTTTAAAGAAAAGCTCTTACTAAATACTACAAATAATTTAGCGCTGTTTCTTATTAATTTTTACAGTACCTACCGCAAATTTCACTGCTTCGGCTAAGACTAGCAGTTGTGACATCGCACCGTCACCGAGGCCTTGTTTTTTAGGTAGTAATGCTTATAGTGGATTAGCAAACCTGTTCGCGTGATCATTTAAAAAACGTATGTAAAACAGTTGGTTCCGTGTATCTGAGATATGGGTGCGTTAAAAATTTCTACCGCACGAGAAATTGGGAGTCCGTTAAACTTTCAGGTTAGGGATGCCGGGGTTTACATAAATACTGATGAGTATGAGCTTACCTCTGGCGCGGAATTGGCCGTAGTAGTAAAAGTACGATAATGTTAATGTTAATTGGGTTAAAAAAAACTTTCTCAGAAAGTAATTAGTAATTGAAACATTACTAAAGTCTTTTAAATATCCATCTGCCCTTTCGCATTTGTTAGTTATATTTTCTAAATAGTAATAAGTTATCTTAAATAAAACAGATATTGTATACATGGAACTTTAATTCAAATACATTAAAAATTATTCTCAATCTATGCGTTCATTATCTTAATAAGAATGATATTAAATTTCAAGATAGAGTTGTTTATATCCATGAGACTTGTATTAAAATATTTTGCAGCCAACGAAAATTAGTATTTCATAAAAACTAAAATGTTTATGTACTAAACAGGATGGGGTCAATTTATTTATAGCACCTTTAAAATCACTCCCTTACAGCACTTACTGGGATTCATTACACTTCAGCGCAAAAAGTCGTTCTCTTAACGCAGAAGAAGTCAAGTAAAATACCTGTAGTAACCAATAAAGTATAATAAAAGTTGTCCTAAAATTTAAGAACAGATTCTACACGATATATAAGAAAAAATTTGTCAAAATGTTTCGTTAAGAAAAGGGACATTAAATATTTGGTGAGTTGACCTAAAATCTGTTGGTATAGTTTAACCAAAAGTTCAAATTTGACAAATAATAATTGTAGCAAAGTCGGATCGATTTTTCTCTGTTAAATATTTGCTCTCGAAGGGTGTCAGTACGCACCAGAAAATTTTGAAAATTTAGGGAGCTACTAACGGCAGTGTGGCCAATCCAACTAAAATAATTAAAAGCATCTGACACTTCCGGTTATACCGGAAGTCGATGACAACTTGCTTATTTTAAATAGAATACCCTATATATTTTTCGGTTTTCGAAAAGAGCATAAAATTCGAGTCAAGAACATGTAGGCTATGCTATGCCTAAACCCAGCTGTTTCAGATATATTTGAAATTTAAAAAAAAAAATGACAGGTGTAATGGTTTACAATAACCTTTATAACTTTCTTCGTGTAAAAGATACTCATTTGCTTTATTGCATGCAGAAGGAGCATAAGGTGAACTATGCTCTACAGTTTAAAGAAATTTAGTAATAGTATACCAAGTGTTCCATTTTTGGTTACATTTTGTAAACTTCAAACCGCGAAAACTTACTTAAGTCAAATGAAACACCCTGTATTTTTTTACATCAAGTTATGTATAAATAAATTGCTTTTTTTCTAATATCAGCATTGTGGGGGTTTAAATTACAACTTTTTTGAAATATTTGCGATTTTCTTACAAATTCAAGAATTTTTAGTAAAAATTTTATCAAATTAGCCATGATTAGAAACAATCAGTCATTCTCTTATGTCAAAAAAATGCCACCGTGTTAAAATTACACCCACGAAGACTTTTTGAATTTGTTTATTATTTATGGAGAATGTGATAATGTAATATCAAGAACTTATAATACATTTGTTACTAGACTAGACTAGAATTGTGTGCGTCGAAATGAAGCACACAGCCCAGGGTCGATTTTTGTTGAATTCTACGCCGCGTGAGTCATTTTGTCACACAGACAAAAATACGTGAAATCTTCACAAAATTGTCTAAAAAATGAAAATTTCTACTTGAGATTACATATAGGTACCAGTTTGGTCCGAATTAGAGAAAAAAGAAAATTTTGCCTAGGAGCAAATTAATCTTAGTAGTCTGGCAGTTAAAGTGTTAAAAACACTGATGCTATACTGCTCACGCAGGAAAACGAAAAGGTGCGTTTACCTAATGCAGTTGTACAAATAAACGAAAACGGTGAATTTCTAACATCAATTATTAATTCTAATGTCATTGCCAAATTTGTCGATTTTTCTAAGTTAAAGCTTCAACCAGTGCAAACATTTAAAGCAATCTTTAATTCAAATAGTCAAAATTTAGACACACAAGTACGGACAGACAGAAAATAAAAAACCAATTACGTTTAGATCATTTAAACGAAGAAGTATCCGAAATAACAACGCGACTTTGTTTTGATTTTCAAGACATATTTTATTTAGAAGGAGGCAATTTCACATTTACGAACGAAATCGAACATTCTATAGACATTAATGATGCTAAACCTATTTTCATAAAATTTATAAGGAGGAAATAAAGTTCCACGTTTCTAAAATGTTAAGTCAATGTATCATCCAACATTCAATTTCACCCTGGTCTTCCCCAGTCTGGGTAATTCCTAAAAGACTTGACGCCTCCGGTAAAAGAAATGGCGCGTTGTAGTCGACTACAGAAAACTTAACGAAGTGACAGTCGGTGACAAATATCCTCCCCCAAACATATCTGACCTCTTGAAGCAACTTGGAATATTTCAATATTTTACAACCTTAGATTTGGCATCGGGTTTTCACCAAATCGAAATTAATCCTGAAGATGTTTAAAAAACTGCTTTCACAGTTGAGAACGGACATTACAATTTGCACGTGTAACGAAATTGCAAGCCATTTCATTCCAGTAGTTCTCCGTAAAAAATTGTTTCTGCCCATCTAGTCCAGATGGCACCACTGACTTCTACTAGAACAATTGGTTTGGTAGATTTTTGCACTTATAAAAAATGATTAAATATCCATTTGTCTTTATTGATCATACTGTACTCTCAAATGTTTGTTGCCAAACTATAATCCAGTTTAGATAGTAGAACACGACGATGCTACTTCCTTCTTACTAAGTGTAGCGTTCTGAAGACAACACCTGTAGTTGAGCGGTCTGGTAAAATTGATATATTTTCTAGTATTATCGTGTAATTTTATGATCATCATTATTTCAAAAGTTGTTATATTGATTTAAGTACCTTTAAGGTAATTTTCATAATAATATTGTATCGTATCTATCTTAATTTCGCCTTGGGCGAATTTGCTTTTCGGTGATCAGTTCACCTTGGTTGATCTTTGGAACAGCCATCATTAATATTGTTAGTATCGATTTATGTTGCCTTGTTGGCAATTTATCTAATATCCCTCTGATTTTGTAATAATTTCGTGTGCTAACTTAAACTAATTTCGGTTATTGTAAATTTTAAATTTATAGACACAGATATCGCCATTTGGTATCGTAGTTAGTTGTTTTCTGTCTTTGTCTGTTGATGTTTTAGGTCACTTGGCTACGTTGGTAGCACTGTGAAAAGTGGTGACTGGTGACATTTGAAGATTGATACCTTTTTGGACTAAACCTATTTGTTTATAACATTTGTGAGAAATTACCTAATGTGGTGCATTTGTTTTGTAGTGGATCATTTTATACTAGTGCATATATTTACCAACCAGGCCTTAGATATGTAAGGTTTTTCTAAATTTAAAATATCGAGTGCTTACTTAAACGTTTACTTAGAATTTAGTTAGAAACGCTGCTCTAGTAGACCTTGCCTAGTTCTCTGGCAAAGATACCTGCCTAGTTATCTGACAATTAAGTAACTTTTAATTATCTGCAGTAAACATAGTCAAGCTATATATCTTTATTTAACTTTATCTGGAATTTATTATTACCTCTCTACGAGGAACTAATAAATAATTTAACTTAACATTACCTTTAATTTGACCATTATCATACTGTTTTATATTTAGCAAATATTTATTTACGTTATCTTTCTAGTCTGTATACAGACATTCTAAATTCTATTTTTCTCGAAGATTACCTTCTTTTAGTAAAAAAATATCTTAAAATATAATGAATACTTATTACACCTTATTTATTATCATAGCTATATCTAGTTTATTTGTTGGACTAGTATTTTTCCTATTTGACGTAACTTTTATTGATACTTAAGTTAGTTGAAGTCTGCAGCTTCCTAAAATATTGTGGGATACCGATCCTAGTTTGTTTAGTTTGCAATTTACTCGGATCGAACTGATCATTATACAGGGTGTCCCAACCAAAAATAGGCACCCTGAATAACTTTGGAAATAAAAATTTTTTGAAAAATTGGTGAAACACGTCGACATATTTTAATGTAATGCTTGTATACCTATCATCATCCCTCTACCCTACACAGTCACTTCCTCAAAAAATTCAACTGTCAAAGGGGATCGAGTCGAGTGATACATCTTTTGAAAGGTCTTTCAATTCTCTGCATAACTGTATATTTTTTTTAACTTTTATCGATTTGTTCTTAAGGAAAATAATTTTATTTTTTGATGATTACACACAATCAAAATCGTTTAAAAAATATACACGGCACTGGGTATTGGAATTTATAAAAAAAACTACATTTTTAGTGCTCTCAAATCAACACGAGTTTTTTTCGACAAAAAACACTTTCCTTGGCCGTTAGGTTTAGAATAATAAAAGAATCATAAGTATTTGAGAGTCCTTGACATTAATTTGTTCACAACAAATTTTAAATCGAGATACATTTTACCAGAGTGAGTTCTCAAAATGGTTTATATCCTTCAGGAGAGAATAGAAATTATTTTAAAAACGATAATTCTGCTAGAGCTACGGAGCGCATATCCAATAGAAATCACCCAGATAGAAGGGTTGGTTCTCAGTATGTTTTACAATTATTGACAAAATTTATGGAAACAGGTTCTGTAGGAAACAAAAAGCATGAACCTCAGCGACCGATTAGGAATGAAGCAGTCGAAGTGGCAGTTCTGGATCATGTACAGATGGATAATACTCAATCGATCAGGAAAGTAGCTGAGGCTTCTGGTGTATCACGAAACAGTGTTCATCGAATTGTAAAGGCCCACAAATTTCATCCATATAAATTTAAATTGGTACACGAATTAAACGAAGATGATTCCGATCGTCGGCTTGAATTCTGTGAGATTTTTAGTGAACAATTAAGCTAATCTACTGTACAATACGTGTTTTTCTGATGAATCGACATTTCAGTTAAATGGGGAGGTAAACAGGCACAATTGTAGGTATTGGAGTGAAATCAATCCACATTTGTTCATGGAAACTCATGCCCAAAGGCCTCAGAAGTTAAATGTTTGGGCTGACATCTTAGGGGATCACATTGTCGGGCTGTTTTTTTATTCCTGACAATTTAAATTGTGAAAGGTACCTAGATCTGTTAGAAAATAACATCGACCCAATGATTACCCAAATCCTCGAAGATGACGATAATCTTTTAGAGGGCGAACTGTTTTTTCACCATATTTTGCTGCAGCAGTCCGTCAATTTTTGGATAATCGGTTTCCTGAGCGTTGGATTGGAAAAAGAGATCTTATGGAGTGGCCCACGAGGTCACCCGATTTAACTCTCTTGGATTTCTTTCTGTGGGGACATTTGAAATCGAAGGTATTTGCAACAAAAACCGCATCTCTGGAAGAGTTACATGAAAGAATTGTTCGAGAATGCCGTTTATTAACTCCAGATATGTTCAGAAATGTTCATACAGAATTTCAAGACTACTACTATATGGAAGTCGGTGGGGGTGATTTTGAACAATACATACGATAATTTGAACTGCTTCTTTTATTTTTATTTCCCGAACCTAAAATAATGAAACAAATTATTTCTCACGAACGAATCGATAAAAGTTTAAAGAAATACACAGTTATGTAGAGAATTGAAAGACCTTTCAAAAGATGTATCACTTGATCCCCTTTTCCATTTGAATTTTTGAGCGGGTGGCCGAGTAGGGTAGAGGGATGATAATAGGTATACAAGTATTATATTAAAATATGTCCCTCTTGGAAACAAGGTTGAGGTGTTTCACCAATTTTTCAAACAATTTTATCTCCAAAGTTGCCTACTTTTGTTTGGGACACCCTGTATACTGGATGAAGCAGGAAAATATTTTATACAACTGGCATTTCGTCTCAAAGGTAACTGCAGTACTGACAGTGATGATTTAAACTGACAGCGAACCGATTAAGAGCTTAACCGTTGGTGGATTCTTCGCTGGACTAACCCATTTGAAGTTACGTAAGATCTTCATCCCCAGTGAACGTTTATATTTGGTCAGAAGAAATTTGTAAGAGATCAGTCTTTTTTTTCTCTTTCAATAACGTCATATCATCTTTTTTTGTGTGGTTAATTTCTTGGTCTTCAACCACACCTAGATTTGTCTTACTAGAAGAGGTCATCTGAGCCAATGTAAATATTGTACATTTTTCATACCAATCTTCATTATACTTTTTATTAAATAATATCTTTTTAATTCGACTTCCATCCTAACATAATTCAAGTATCAACGTTACCTTTACCTTTTAGAGTAAACTTTTAATTATTTGGTACTTGCAAAAGTCATGGCGCCCAGCTTAGGTTTTGGTGAGAACTCAAATCAATCTAAGCCCTTATTCACGACCTGTCAACTGAGTTACCGGTCAATAAGTACAACTCCAAGCTAATTGTGTTATACCAGCAATTGGACGGGGGTGTTGCACACGTATGCTTTTTGATTTAAAGAATACCCCATCCACATTTCAAAGAGTAATAGAGAATATTCTATTAGGTATTCAAAACGAGCGATGTCTCGTTTATATGGATGGAAAAGAATTAAATCGTTTTTAGTACATTTTTCTAAAATCACTAAGCCAATGACAAAAATTTTACAAAAATACGTCCCCATCAACTTTGACAATGATTACCAAAGTTCATTTACCAATTTCAAACAAACATTGACTACATCACCGGATCTAATATATCCAAATTTCGACGAATCTTTCGTATTAACTACGGATGCGAGCGCATTCGCGATAAGCTCGGTTCTCCGACAGGGACCTATTGGAAAGGATTTACCGATCGCTTATGCTTCCCGAATTTTATACAATGCCAAAACTAAATACTCAACCATAGAGCGCGAGCTTTTAGCCATCGTTTGATCCGTAAAACACTTTAGACCATACCTATTTGGCAGTAAGTTTAAATTAATAACTGATTATCGACCACTTACCTGTTTATTTTCTATAAAAGACCCAGGAAGTAGATTAGCGCGCTGGGGGGTTAAGACTCGAGGAAGATGACTACGAGGTCATATATATAAACTGGCAAAATCGATAAAAACGCAAACGCCTTATCGAGAATAAATAGCAATGATTTTACAGAATATTCCCAATTTAATTTAAAAATTTTAGCTGTTAATGAAGACACCACTGACGACGAGGAAAACGACGACAAGGAAAACGACGAAGCGATCACAAACGACCTAATTGCAAATGAATTCGACACTTTTGTTAATTTCTATAAAACAACATCACTAGATTATTCAAAAATTCAATTTACAAATAAATAATTATTATAAAAATCTAATTAAAATTAAATATTAATCATTCCTTTACCAATTTACCCCGCATCTGTAATAGACACTTATTCATAGGTTTATTCAAAAATCAAAATGATTTATATCTTTCTAAAACGTAAAATGCAGGAAAGAGTCGAGGCTAGCTCTTGTCCATCCATCCGGATCACCTCCACCAAGACGAAGTAAGGTCTTCAGGAGATTTACCAGCATTCTACCCCCGAGAAAAGTACCTAGTATACATGAAGAAGAAGTAGAATCTGAGGAAGTCACATTGACTGAAAAAGACTGTTAAATGTATTTTTCTATCTAAACTTAATGCAAAAGACGTTCAGTGAATATTGTTTCATTTTTGATGCATTTTAAACGTTTATTATCTTATTATTTTGTTATTTTATTATTTTTCATTTTATAATCATTTTCAATGTTAACGCTTTGCTTTAATATTTTACATTTTATATTATATAATTTACTAGGCATTAAAGTAGTTTAGATATAGTTTAGAAGGAAGGAAATAACAATAATAATAATTGAGAAAGCTGAATAATATAAGACAATAATTAATTCGTGTAAGGTCATATTTGAGCATTTTGAAGAAGGTAAATAAATAAAATAAAAAAGGCAGAGGTGTAAAGAAGATTTTGGTTTTAAAGATTAAGATTATATTTCAAAAGCTTGTTTAGCATATTTTAATAGTTCTTTTTATGTACAAGTATTTATATTACAGTACTGACTTATTTTATTAAAAGTATAACACATACAATATACAGGTGATTTTAATACCACGTTGCTATTGGCTCGAATATTGTAAAATATTAGATTTTGTCGAGAATGCGCTCTAGAAATCAGCATATTAATTTGTGAAAGAATTTGAGGACAATCAATTTTATTATGTAGTAGTTTATGGAGAAAAATTAGCATGGAACAGATTCGTCGAAATTCCAGACTCCCAAAATTAAAGCTGGCCAGTAGATACCTATTGTTTACCCCTCTCTCGGGATAATTACCTGTAACTCTAAAAGATAAGAATTTTAGAAATTTTCTTTGAACTTGTTCTAGCGTATTTTTGTGGATGAGGTAATAGGGGTTCCAGATTATGCTTCCATACTCGATCTTTGATCTTACATAGGAGTAGTATAATAATTTTAGACATGTTGAATTAGTAAATGATTTACAATTTCTTATGATAAAGCCTAGGATTTTGATTGCTTCTTTAGACTTAATGTTCGTATGGTCGGCAAAGCTGAGTTCAGGATCGAAACATATAATCTTAAATCTTTGATTGTATTTGTGCGTTCTAGGACAGTATCATTGATTCTGTAGTTGTATAAAATATGATTTATCTTTTTTGTATAGGTTACTACGTTACATTTGGTAGCATTGATGCTAACTCTGTTAAGAATACACAAATTGTTGACTGTGTCGAGGTTATTTTGAAGACTTATATAATCATTTACGGAACTTATGCGCTTGAAAATTTTTAAATCATCTGCAAATATCAGGGAATCGCATTGTAGTTCAATACACAGATCATCTGTAAATAATAGAAATAATAAGGGCCCGAGTTTGGAGCCTTGTGGTACTCTGGATGCCAACTATGTCAATGATTTATGTCCGTTGTAAAATACAAATTGCTTTCTCTCTTTGTTAGGTATGATCGAAAAAAGTTTAGTAGGTTTAGGTTAAATCCGAACTTTTGGAAAACTTTTTGCTCCTTTTATTGGCTGGGAAAGACTGACGCTTTAATGGAAAGGTTAAACAGGATGAATAATGGTATGGAGATTGCATCAGCGCAATCTTTCACCATAAATGATGGTATAAGATCTGGACCGGATGTCATTTAAATTTTTTATAGCATCCTTTATTTCAGACATAGAAATGTTTTTTATACTGATAGTTTCGAAATTGTTGTTTTATCGGGTCACATCGTTATTTTGCGTGCTGCTACTTGAAGCACTATACACTTAACTAAAGAATTCGGCAAATACGTTTATAATTTCTGGTGGATTATCATATTCTTTATTCTTATATGACATTTTTCTACGTATTCTTGTTTGTTGTTTTTTCGATTGTATGAAGGACCAGAAGTGTTTTTGATCAAAGGATATTGAAATCTGTATACTAGAGATATATTATTAATAAGCTAAATCGATCTGTTATTTTATTGAAGCTCTAATGCCCGGTTTCTGGTACATTTCACTATAGATTCCATAACTATTGATTCGATAAAATTATCGGTCTGATAACTTATAAAGTGTTTCTGAAAGCTAATGGATCCATAAATTTCTTTCAATAGTTATCAAGTTGTTAAGTCAGTTAAATAATTCTCCGCTAGATAGATAAGACTTGAAGCCAACTTCTCATTATTATTTTTAATAGAAATTTGAAGGTCTATGATGTTAACTAACAATTGTCTACTGTCATTTTGCAAAGTGCTGTTGAGATTATAAATAGAAATTATTTTCATTTGAAAAAGCGTATTACGTACATATTTTGTAAAATCAGTGTATTCTTAAGGTAGGTGTATTATTTATTTATGTATTTATTTAGTAATAATACGATTACATTTTTTTTGGTTACATATGAATGTTTGTGTATTTATTAATATTTATTTATTTTAGATTTATAGAATGGAGAGCGGAGGTTCAAAACGTGCAAGAAATTTCACAGATATGGAAAAAAATTTATTGTTTGATTTGGTTATGGAGCAAAAGCACATAATCGAAAATAAAAAAAAACCGATGCCACTACTATAAGGCATAAAAATGAGGCTTGGGCTCAAATTACCCAAAAATATAATAGCAACTGCCAAACGGGGCCACGTAATCAAAAGCAATTGCATGCATTATATGATATTTTAAAAAAGGAAATCTAGGAAAAATCTTCATGATGATAAGGTTAGTAGTAAGTCATATATATTTTTTGTAATATTTTGGATGATAAAACATTTTTTTCAGAAAAACTCATATAAAACTGGTGGTGGGACTTTCACACCACTAAGCGATGAGCCAGATTATAAAATAGCAACCATGTTAAAACCACAATACCAGCCACTTACAAATGTTTTTGATTCGTCCGCTACTTATTTTCAAGGTAGGTTAATGTTACAGAAACTCGAACAGAACTATACAAAGTACAAAAAAAGGTACAGAAAAGTACAAAAACTTTAATGTAAAGGATTTATTTTGAAACATTTTGATACAATTTTATATAATGTTTTTACAAATATTATTTTTTGTCTTGAGAAAGTAATAATGAAAAAGAAAATGTTCCCAAAGCAGAAAATGTTCTCCAAGCAGAAAATGTTCACGAGGTTAAACAGTTTGTTACACAGGAGTCAGGACCTAGCTCAGCCAGAGAGATGGTTGTGGTACCATTGTCAGGTTGCACTTTAATTTCATCGGCACCTCAACATAATGCTTCGGGTATGTCACAAAACACTCCACAAACATTACCTAAAAAAAAAAAAGAAAAATTTTGAGGTTTTGTCGAGAAGAGTAGTGGAGAGAAAAAATTTTAAAGACAAATTAAATACGGAATTTCAAAAAAAAAAAGACATACTTGACACAGAAAAAAAAATAAAAGAAAAAAGCATTAGAAACTGCAAATATTGAGCATCAAATCAAAGAAATAGAATTAAAATTAAGCCAAAAAGACCTAGAATTAAAAGATAAACAGATTCAGTTAAAAAAATATTGAAATGATGCATATCAAAAGGCTGCAAGAAATTGATTTGGAAATAAAGGAAAAGGATCTCGAAATTAAAAGTTGGGAACATGACAAGAAAAGAAAATAGTTATAAATTGTATTTAGAAAAATAAGTAAAATAAATTAATATTGTAATAATAATCTTTGTTTTATTATTAAATTTACCTGAATAAATTTATTACAGCTCTTCTTACTGCATTACCTCCTCCATTTTCTTCAGCAAAAATATCATTTACTTCTGCGTCTATATTCAAAAGTTCTTCATCAAATTCTTCTAAATCATTTCTCAAAATTGCAATATTGTGCAGTACAGCAGTAGCTACAATTATGGGCAAGCTAAGTGCTTCTATATTAGTTCTTAATCCTAATGAGAGGCAAGCAAACCTTCGCTTCCAAACCCCAAATGTTCTTTCAACAGTATTCCGAGTAGCAATATGTGCAGCATTGTACCTTTGTTCTTCAGGTAAAACAGGATGTAATAGGGGAGTTAGTAAATACTTTGTGCATGCATATGCACTATCTCCCAGTAAATATGATTCAGGAAATTCTTCAGCCTCCAGTCGAGCTCGAATTAGAGACGCATTAAACATTGTGCTATCATGTGTTGAACCAGGCCATCGTGCATCTATATCACGTATTAGTAATTTGGTATCACATATTACTTGCACATTAATGGAAAAATAACTTTTTCTGTTGCAATAGATTTCTGCATTGTCTCCTTCTGGTGACTGTATTGGTATGTGACTACCATCAATACAGCCGATCACATTTGGAACTCTTCTGATAGCATAAAATTCATTTTTCACTTGTCGTATCTCTTCATCAGTGTCTGGCAATTTTATAAACTGTGGGGCAAGTCTAGCTAGTGCATATGTCACTCTTCGTAATACTCTACAAACTGTAGATTTGTGTACATTCAAATCGTCTCCTATTAATATTTGAAATGAACCTGTAAAGATTTACAGTATTATAAAAATTTATAACATAAAGATATAAAAAAAATATAAAAATCATGTAAACGTTAAAATAAATTGCCTTTATTTTAGGTACTTAAGTGCAATTTAGCTGCTACTACACATCCAAAAAATTAAAAAGAAATAACAATTACAATGTAGGTACTTACAGAAATTAGTTTTAATTATCTAGGTACTCACCTGTAGCGTAAAACCTCAAAGTTAATAACAACTGTTCAGCCACAGATAAAGAACGATTTCGATGTGTTGTAGGTCGAATATCATCTGTAATTAATTGTACCAAGTAATTTACAGTGTTCTTGGTAAACCGAAAACGATCCCTAAATTCTCCCCTCACTATATTCTACAAAAGGATCATTTCTAACGCGAAAATTTCGAACAACCTCTATATTTTTCAGAATTTCAAAGAGTTCTTCATCTGAGGAATCAGAAGAACTTGAAAAATCCATACTGCACGATCTCTAGTGGATATAAGTACCTATTTACTCGATTAATTATTTATTAATAAAAGAATTCAATAATTGAGACTAACTAACCTTAAAACCTACGTGCCACATCAAATTCAATGTCATCACGAATTGCGCACGCGTTATACAGTTATTGAATAGATATCCCACCTACATTGACAAGATATCTGACCAATAACACTTGTCGAACGTTTCAGAAACGCAATTTCTCTAGTTATCGAATATCTAAGGCTATAAGATAGATATCTGACGTTTCAGAAACCGGGCATAAGTTGTTTATATTTTCGAGATAATAGATGAATTTTGTTTTTTTTGAATTTGCTGAAATATTTGTCTTTCTATTTCATGTTATTGATTATTTCACTGGTATACCATTTTGGATAAATACTTTTATATGTTCTGTATTGAGGAACGTGTTGATCTATGATGTAATGAAGCCTGTTGTAGAATTCTTCAAGAGCTAAATTGATATCTGATGATATATTTGTAGATTATACCAATCGGTTTCAGAGATAGCTTTATATAGAGCTGGGTAAATGGCTTTCCTAAAATTGTAGACTTTCTGATTATTAGGGAATGTAACATTTTTGTATTTTAAGAGAAGCTTTGTTTTGACGAGAATATCACACATTAGATTCGAGAAAACAATATCGAGCAAGCGGCCTGAATTATTGAGTATTCTGCTATGCTGTTGAATATCGAAGAAGGTTGCAAAGTTATTAAGTATATTGGTCTTCCCATCATTATTTTCATTGTTAACATAAAGTGGTACATTAAAGTCTCCAAGAATAAGTATTTTTTATCTAAGATTAAGCTTAATTGTTCTAATGATTCAAAAAAACAGTTCGTATTGTTCTAAGCTAGTACTAGGTGGTATATAAATATCAAAAATGTATACTATTGTAAATTGAAATTGACATTTGCAACACAAAACGTCAATAGTAGAATATGAAGCTGAGAAGAATGTAAGCTTAATTTTTCTAACCTTAGATGTTGTTTACATGCTACAAGCACTCCTCCGCCTGTTGTGTACTCGGTCAGATGTAATTTCCTATCGCGTCTGTGCACCCTATCTGTCTCCGAGAATAATTCAGTACTCTGTACTTCTTTTTGGAGCCACGTTTCAGTTAAGGCTATTAATTTGCATAGAACTAAGTTCAAGCAAGAACTGAGGTTAAACTACGTCGATACAACTGGCCCTAAGTCGAATTCACATTGTGCATCGGATGGATAAAACTGTTGTATTTTACTGTTGAGGCCTCTGATATTTTGATAGCTGCATGTAAGTTCTTGGAGTCGGTTCAGAGTTAATTCTGGTAGATTTTTGTCGTTTTCTGGCTTAAATTCTTGGAGTCGGTTAAGAGTTAATTTATATATCTAATATATAAAATTCTCGTGTCACGGTGTTTGTAATTAAACTCCTCCGAAATGGCTCGACCGACTTTCGTGAAATTTTGTGTGCATATCAGTTAGGTCTGCGAATCGGACAACATCTATTTTTCATCCCCCTAAATGTTAAGGGTGGTCCACCCCTAAATTTTTTTTTTTAGACAAAATTTTTTTGTTTTTATTTTTTTATGATACAGCATATAAAAATACATACAACCCCAAATTTTCACCCCTCTACAATCAACCCCTATTTTTTATTTGTTAATTAAAAACTTTAATTTTTTTTGGCGATCAACCCCTATTGGCAAAACAACGTTTGCCGGGTCAGCTAGTATATATATATATATATATATATATATATATATATATATATATATATATATATATATATATATATATATATATATATATATATATATATATATATATATATCTATATATCGCTTGAAAATCAATATTGGTATCCAGTAGCTATTGATAAATAGGTTACTCTATATCATATTAATGATAATTTATATAGTTCGTTCAATAATGTAAAGATGGGCTCTGTAGTCCAGTGGTCAGTTGTTCAGTTTTTGGTAAAAAAAAAGATTCTTGAAAATATTTAGGAAGATTTTTATATGTGATATTGAGTGAACAGTAGCTTCCCGAGGGTTGAAAATAATTTCGTATTTTGATTTCCTGAATGTGATTTATCTATTGAAAAATTGTTATATAGTTGTTTAGTTAGCTAGTTTTGGATTAGTTTTTGTATTTCTTCACAATTTACCGTATATGGATTTCTTTTGCTGTAAGTAGTTCAGGTTTTTTTTTACAAAAATAGAAATTACAACATAACTGGCATTTAGATCACTGGTAACCGCCGCCGTGGCATTCCTTCTAGTCATTGGAGCAAGATTATTTAAATCAAAAAGGAAGGAACCCTCCAGTGTTAAGGTAACTATTATTTTTTTGCATGTTGCATAGGGGAAAAATTTCTATTAATTTTCAGGGTTCTTTCTTTCTTCTTCTGGTTTTTTGTGTTCCTGGCAAATGGATTTTTCTATTTTTTAAGCTTGGATCTTTTTCGCTGACCCTATAATCACCGTAGATCATCTGCAGGGACAGCGCTGGATACCGGGTATGGGTCAAATTATATAATCGACAAATTGTTACATCAATATTGGGATATCTGAATATGTATAGCCAACTAATATTAATGTTAGCTTTAGGGATAACTTCAATTTAAGCCATTACCACCTTACCTAATATTTAAGCTGTACTATATAATTTAATTTAACTTAATTTTTTATATTGATAATCATGAACAATGTTAAATACTAATCCCTTGTATAGGGTTTTAAATTGCTAATTGTGGCAATCAGATATTGAGATAAGTATACTTTCGAGTTCTATATTACCTCCGTACTATTTTAAGTATATGGTTATATAAGTCATACGAGTTTTCCTAAATTTAAAAGAAACCAACTATATAGTACTATATGATGGGTTAACTTAATTAGTTTTAAACATTTATGTTTTTTCTCTTGACTAAAATTCCATCGCTAATTTAGTTATAATTCGATAACCTCATAATATATAACATTCATATAGTTTAACGAAATATATTTACTCTATTATATTTTGACAGAAGGTAAATAGACAACTTTTTATTTTTAAATTTTGATCAGCGTAATTATTTAGTCACAGAGCACGAACCTCCCCACACACGCAGAGCTAGCTGGAGTGTGTCGTCGGCCCCCATAATTACCTTCTTGGGAGTACCCATCGCATCCCTTAACCAGCCAGGTAATAATGACATAGTAAATTTTATTTCATTTTAAAATGTTAATACATAGACTACCATACGAATCAAGTTTACCGAACCCTCACTTTAATCGTGAATATTTCAAAAACGGAGGAGGCTAAAAAATTTATAAAATTACGTGTCCATTTTGTGCCTATTGTAAACCACTCACTGAAATTTTAATAACTTAGATTAAACCGTATGTGATCAATTTTCGGAAATCACTTATTAGTTTTATATAAAATTATCTAGTGGTATTTTTTCACTCCTATGTTCTTGAGATATTCGCGTTTGAAGTGAGGGCTCAATATATTCGAATTGTATAGTAGTTTTATGGGAAAACGTGTGACAAAATACAGAGAAGTTATTTTTACATTAGCCAAATTTGGGGTGACGTCACATTATATTTTTCCTTATAACTCGTGAACGGCTGGAGATATCTAGTGCCGTTCGTGTTCCTAAATTTTGTTTATAGATGAAATTAAAATCCCCAAATCTAATTACATTTTATTTATATATAAAAAAATGTATCTTTGTGTAGGAATTTTATATATGTATGTATTTTTAGAAGAAATATTGTCCCCAATAAAGTAAATAAAAATATCATAATCTTTAGGTATTAATTCTATTTCACCCCTTTTTAAATTACATTACTTTTCCTCATCTTAATTTAATTTTTATTGTTGTCATATTTTTTCAATGAATGTTGCGTAAATATACAAATTTTTAATTAATATTCTGTGATAATAAATTGTTAAAATTGTAAAATTTATTTTTATATATAAATCGTTTTTTGTAATCCAAGTTTCAGCGGTTTGGCAAATAGCCGGGAAAATAATTGTTTAAAAAGATATATGTTATACTTATCTGTGATAAGATTTGTAAAAGTTAGTAAATAATAATTAAAAAAAAAAAAATTTCAGTTAATATTATTTTTCATTCCACTCTATAATTTAACTTTTATCAAGAAGGGGAACTTAATTTGTTTTTAAATTATTTCATTGACCCTAAGGGGTATTTCCACTATATAATTTCAATTATTCTGTTCTCTGAAGCCATTAATGTTTATTACATTAGGGTTTACAAGTTTCCTTACTTTGGATTCTTTAAATGTGCTGGCTACCCTGATGACACTATGGCAAGCAGATACACGTGTCGGTAGATATAAGTTTTTTGAAGTGAGTGTCAATTGGTGAGTACCTTGTGTTTTATTTATTTTTGGTTTTACTAGACAGAATAGTTGAAATTAAAAATAACATTATTGAGTCACTTGTACTGAACATAATGTGCATATTATCTTTTTTGTAATCCAAGTTTCAGCGTTTTGGCAAATAGCCGGGAAAATAATTGTTTAAAAAGATATATGTTATACTTATTTGTGATAAGATTTGTAAAAGTTAGTAAATAATAATTAACAAAAAAAAAATTCAGTTAATATTATTTTTCATTCCACTTTATACATAATTTTTTTCTTTGCAAAATAGTATTTTGATTTATTTCAGTGCCCTGAAAATGAAATAAATTATTTCGAAACGTTGACTTTTAAAAAAACCAGTTTGTTGTTTTAATTATTGCCCCAATCCCACTAAGTTTAAAGAAAATATACATATAACAGGCAACCAAACATTCACTTAGTAATATTTTAAATATTTATGGGTGGCAACTCTTTACAGGTATTTAAAGGAGGTAAAGAACACACCTAGTTTAAGCTTGTGTCTGTTGATCGTTTCTTACAACCAGTAAAAGTTTTGTTAAACGTAAAATATTTGCACGAATTTTGGTAAATATTTAAAATAGAACTAATTTGCCAGATCTCCCTTTCCATTTTTCTAATCGTTAAAATTAAGAGTAGAAATTGGTGATAATACAATGTACTTTTAGTCTGAACATTTTTAAATTTAAAGATATCTAAATTTTTCATATTATTTTATATTTGAGTTTATGAAATTTTGTCCCAGAAAGGAAAGTAAAATTTTTATCCTGTCCATTTTCCATAATTTTGTTTTATTTTCTTTGTAAATTTGTCACACCTGTTTCACAAATAATATTCTCAGGATGAATTAAGTATCTTAGAAAAAAATATTTAACAGGAAGAAATTAGTATGCGGTCCCCATCTGCGGACATCCTGTATGAAAAATTCATTAAATTTTTCAACCTCATAAAAAACGAATTGAGAAAAGCAGGCAAATTTGAAAGTTTAATCAAGTATTTCAAAAGAATTTTATCTGGTATGGTTTACTAAAGGGATGTAGCATGACCAATAAAAGCAATCTCCAGACTTTTATATCCACCCAAGAGAAATATGAAAGAACCGATATTATCAGCATATTTATAATCTCTAGGTTGAATTTAAGTTTCTGATATCTGAAATTGAATGACAGAGCTCATTCCCTTCATGAATTAAGCTAATCATGTTATTTGGTTAATTTCCTAACTATGTAGAAATTACTAATTAGTATTTTATACACTGAACGAAACAAAAACTTACTTATGATCGTCACAATTTTTTATATTTGTGCATTTTTACATGACAATTGTTTTACCAACATATTGGCTTCTTCCGATGTGAGTACAAGACTAATTACTGCAATGCTAAATAGGGCATAAAATTTAGTTCCGATAAGGTTATAAATACAATTATCTTAAAAAATTATGATTTATTGACACGTCTATAAGTATCCAGCAAAAAAATCTCCACTCTCCTGAAATTCAAAATAAGATGAAAAATTACCTTATATCATTTATTCGGTAATTTTTCGATTTCACCTCAAAAATATCATGGTAGTAAAAAGTTGTTGCGTTTTGTCCTTCGTAGTTAATCAATATTTCTCAGAGATTGTGTTAACAGTACAATGGTTAAGTTGGCAATGCAGTAACAATTGTGCTTTTCTGAAAAAAGCATGTAACTTTAAGGTACATTTACAACCAATTCGCTACAGGCACAATTTACTAACGGATTGTGAATTGTGCCGAGATAAAATTTAGGTCTTTTATAATGAGTTAGAAGCTGCCATCTGTTGAGATTTTTTAATATTACGTGTGTGCAAATTCAGTTTGATTAAATAATTACAATTATTTAACATAACTTCTAAAAACATCATATTTTCTAATACTAAAAGATCTAATCTTCCAATTTCAAATCACAAACCGACTTTAAATATAAACAATGAATTTGTGTCGTAGTACGCATGCGCAATTTGAAATTCGTGCCGCAATTGATATGAGTATTTGCGATTTGCAAGCATCCAATTCAAACCTGAAGTGAAATTCAAGGTCATGCCAACTTAAAATTTTCTTGTAAGCAAATACATTCAACTAGATATGCTTAAAACCCAATTTACAATCTACCAGCAGAATGTGCCCGTACCGATTTGGTTGTAAATGTACCCTTACTCACTTTATCTACACATATTTGCAAATAATTTTTTAAGTTAGGCCCAGAGAACACGACAGCCAATTAAAGATGGCGGCTATTTTGTTAAAAATAGTGCAAGAATAAGGATAATATGACACATAATAAATTCGATTGAATTTATTGAAAAACCACTTTTATTGAGTAAAAACTTATTTCTAAACACATAAATATAACAAGTCAAATACAAATTACTTCTAATTTTTTGTTTTATAAGAGCAATGCATCAAAACGAACAGTTAGTATTCAGTACCATCAAGATCACCACTATCAACGCAGGTGTTTACTTCGGATCTTTCAGTTTCATTTTCAACTTATACATTTACAAAGCATTGTACATTTTAGCAATGCTTTTTGCACTACAATGGCTAGTGCTGCAAATTTTATAGGAACAATTAAGTAATTCCCATCATGTCAGGGATGCACGTGGGAGCGTGTTCCACGTGGGCCCCCAAGTTAATTTTTGAATTTTGTGCCAACCCCAAAGCCCCGGAGTAGGTAAAAAAGGTTGCTTTATCGTGCATTGCCCCCAGCAGTATCCAGATTTATAGACACTAGTCAGAACATGTAAAAAAGCTGCTTTGCTTGGTAACAGTCTGTCAATGGAACGTTCTTTTTTTAGTAACGAGTTTTTCCTACACCCATTAACTGTGCAGTGGGATTACGACTTATCGTACAACAAAACTGCTTTTTCTAGTTCTTCCATAAAAACCTCAATATGAGTAGGTTGCTGGGACAAATACTAAAATGAGAAACTTTTGGATGTTAACCAAGCTGATTTATTGCCATAACCAGTCAGTGAGGAAGTTATGTCACTTCTAGCGAATGCAATAGGAGAGACATTATTTTTTAGATTCTAAACTTGCAAACAGAAGATAAATTGGAAAGTATTCAGAATTCTTTCCAGTTCTAAGTGCAATACACATGAAATCGGTTTATATGTTATTGAATGATGCAAGTGACAGTGCTACAACGTCTCTGTCTACTGTCCTAATATTGATGGACTTGTGTCCAGCTTTACTCGCCACTTTTGAGTGCAGCAGAATTCTTGTATCTGCTGGTTTTTGACTACATGGAAGAATATCTTCATGCGTACACATAAGCATGTTTCGTCGATTCGTATCTCGTTTTGTGATTAACTATTTCTTTGACTTGTCGAGTACAAGTTTCCCAGCAAGTAGATCAAAAATTCCATTTTGTTTTCATTGTAAAAAAGTTCTTCCGATTTCAGATTGGAAGTGGTGTGTTACTAGAAACTTTTCGCCTTATGCCAGAACTTCTGAATATTCTGGTCTCTGATTTTAAACTGTCAGATCTGTAACCATCCCGGACAATGTCTGCTCGGTCTTCATCCTCCTATTGAAGTAAAATTGTATTAACAAATTTGCCTGAAGTCATGAAATGCCTTGGTATCTCCATGGGGTATCATGTGTACTATGGCTGGGTCATCCAATATTATGCCGAATGATGCACACATGATGTTGAAAGTTTTTCACTGGGTAATCAGTCATATTTCTGAACACTGGAGAAGATTTGATATATGATTATTTTAGGTGCCCATAGTGTAACAAAGAAGATGGAAATGGTTGATTTTTATGGTTGAAGAATTTATTAAGATCAGAACCTCGCTGTTTGACAGCCAATGTACAATTTTGATTTTTGGTTGACATCATTTCACACAGCGCTTATTGCTAATTGGGATTTGTATTATTATTATTGTATTAAATAATTTACCATAAATAATGCGATAAAAACAAAAATAAATCAAAAACATTATCAAAGTTGACAAAAGTTTAGACTTTTTTAAAATTAAAAAAAATCTATTTGCTAACCGCTGACGTATGATGCGGTTGGTAAACGTCAGATGATAGTTGTTTTAACCTCCTAGAAATTGTGTTTTTTTCCATTTTCTTAGTGTTTTTTTTTTATTGTTTTTTATAATACAGCGTGCAGTGTATGGGTGTATTGCAGTACCTAAATAAGAATAAGGACATGGCACCTAAATAAGGAATTGATTGATGCTTCACTGAGCAGAAAAAGAAAATTGAAGAAAATTATTGTAAAGGAAAATTTATTTATCATACTTTCAAAATACTTGCTTTCTGTAGAATATGATAGAACATATTTACTTATAAAAATGTTTATTGCTTTAATTAAATTTTAAGGTACTCAAATAAATCCAGTGCATTAATATGCTTATTGTTACAGGCTGAATTTTATGTAAAATACTTATGTACTGATGTTTCAAAATTCCGAGTCCTTCTTGTGCAAATGTCACTAAACAAGAACCATGTAGTGGTAAAGAAAAGACAAACTGCAATTTTTTTATATATTTTTCAGAAAACGTTTTGTACGGCAAATATTTTTCTACTGATAATAGTATATAATATAATATTATTATTATTATTCTAATATTATATTATATACTGGAGTTTTATTTATAAGAGAACGAAACTTTAAACGACAATATCTCGGTCTGATATGCCTCAAAATCTAATTCAATTCAGACAATGTTTGCGTTTCTCTCGTGTTATCTTCGAAACGAAAGCCCAAATCGAAATTTTATGTTCTTAAGAAAAGTTTACTTTATTCTTTCTGAACAAAATGGTGTAAGATTTATAATTTTGTGACTAACAAGTTATACAATTAAATGCGTTGCGATGCAAATCTCCTGTGTTCTGTCCCATTAGGTATCCCACTACAACAAAATATCTTGCATTTCAGTTTTTCTCGTAGCTCCATTGCATTTCGGTATTATGCAGCACTAGAAACCATACACAGTGTGATCAGCGGTATAAAAATGCACATTTATTAAAATAAAACCAATTTTGTATTGACCAAATCTATGGTTAATAAGTTAATGTACTACTAGTCTGTTATTTTGCAATAGAAACCCTATTTTGAGATACATTAAATGGAAAATAACGCCCTAGGGCGTTGTGAATCCATAACGCCCTAGGATATTATAAATGTATTATTAACATTAACATTTTCGCTAAAATACAAAACAAAACAACTAAATGGTGATGGCATTATTGACAAACAAAATCTGTTGCATAGTTACGGCGTTTACCACACAATTTTGATTATTACTCTCTTTTAAATGAAATCGTCCTGAACATAATAGATGTCAAATTAATCAATCGTAACTGTCAAAGAATTTTGGATTTAAATAACATACTAGTTCGTTATTAAACGTTGAAGGCACCACGGGTGTTATAGGATAATAACGCTCTTGGTAGACGTACACTCCCATGGGCTAGACGCCCTCGAGAAGTACACTGCCGACTTCGGTACGTTATTATTTTTATAACACCCTTGATATCTTAATAACTATAAACGCAGACATACAAGACCAACTACTATTGCGATATTACTTATAAAAAGACGCCATTTTGAAGTGGTTCCGGATTCATGGGGACTATTAATATAAAGTTTCCATATATGCAAAAATATCCTTACGCGAATTTTGTCTGAATGAAACTGTTTGTTTCCTGAGCTACAAGTTTTATTTGGTTCAGTATGGATTATCATGAAGTAAATTTCGACTCAATCAACAATATTTTATTAGCAAATAACTGAATAGGGTTGATTCAGTTAAATTCGTTCACAACCTAACTTTCTTTTACATTTTTTGTTTCATAAAACTATATAATCGTATGTTAAAATATGACTAGTGCTCATTTGCCCAGCAAATAAATTTGCTAGCGCTCCAATGGTGTTCATTCCTAACGTAAGAATAGGAAGCTAAAATTGTAGTTTTCTAAAAACTCTTTTACAGGTATCATTAACGGAAACAAGCTAGCGCTCTTAATGATTTGTTAATAACCAAATCGAGGGCGGCTGAAAGAGCAGGAAAATTCTAATCAATAAAACGTTTTAAATAAAAAGTGTGGTTTTTTGACAGTAGCAAGAGCTCTTCTCTTCTCTCCTACACACACAGAATTATTTATATGAAAGCTGAAGGAGGCTAAAATGTTTCAGTTTAATAAAAATTCTACCTTTGATGTATTAATGTAGAACACATCTTTAGTCATTTGGCAATATACGTATGTATATTATCACAGCATAATAACTGTTCCATCAATTTAAAAGCACTGTTTCAATTTAATTTTTCTTTTTAAATTATTGTTTAACAAAATTTGTTATGACCTACTTCTACAATGTAAGTTTCGATTTCCCAATGTCAGGCTCAGATTTCTTTTATTCATTTTGGCTTTGTTAATTACATATATTCGGACTTGAGATTCTAGCATTTTGAAATGTTTTCCTATATTTTATATACTTATTACATTCATTTAAGGAAGTCAAATATGTATATGATCAATAAATTTTTCCAGGCGCCAAAGAAAAATAAATCAAATTCAGACCAAAAAGTTTGTGTGTATGTATGACACTATTTGTCATTATATAGTAAGAATTGTTTCAAGTCGAACAGGCACAAGCGTTAAAAGGTAAGCAAAGATTGACGTGTATAGATTATGCCTTCTCCACCTGTAGTGAGAACCGTCATCAATTACTCCACATAATAAATCTACACGTACATCATTTGCTTTCCTTTAACGCCTGTTTGAGCTAATTCAATTCTCATTATAATGTCTGTAATTTTGATACACTTAAAATTTTGATCTCATGTTTAGTAGATACACAAAACAATACACACAATAATTAATAATATATACATCATATATATATATATATATGCATATATATATATATATATATATATATATATATATATATACAACAATACATACAGGGTGGTCCAGCGAAAACTTGTTGACATGGGGGGTTTTGGGCGATAATATTGTAGATATAAATAAACGTTCGGAGAGGTCAGTTTTATTTTGGAGGGGAAAACTGGTTTTTCCAAGTTTCAATATTGTCATTTCAACCCTCGAGCAGTCAGTGGGGTAAAAAACCCCGAACATTTAATGAGGGAAGGAGGGGCGGTCGTACATGATTTCAAACCCTTTTTGTTTTCGAATTGAACCTATTTGATATTTACGAGCTACAAACATTTAGTACGTCACTGTATAATTGGTTTGAATTTTTTTGCACTCTCTTTATCAGTAAATACGAAAACTTGAACTTTTCATTGAAAGTTTTTCTCTTTACCGATGATAAGAATTTAAAACAATTGAAGAAATCAATCGAAATATCAATTTCAGTTTCTCACTTGATAAATAAACATGATTTACGTTATTGTGTGGTGCGTGACTTTCTTCTAATTAATTTAGAAAGTAACAATGGTTTATACAATTGCATAGAGAGTTAAGATGATTGGTCTTTATTATGGGAACAATCGATGTGCTTAATAATGCTGCTAAACTATTCAGTCAACAACATGAAAATATGAATGTGTCGCGACAGTATGTTTCAGAATTGGTTAAAAAATTCGAAGACACCGGATCTGTAGCAAATAAAAAACGGACCATCGAACAACCAGTAAGAAATGAGGCGGCAGAATTGGCAATTTTGGGCCATGTTGCGCTTAGCTCTACGTTGGGTACAAGAAAGTTGGCAACTGTGTCTGGTGTATTACGAACAAGTGGTATTTTGAAAACCCACAAATTTACCCTTATAAAATTAGTCTGACACAACAAATGAATGAAATGATGGTGTCGTCGTTTACAATTCTGCGTGTTAGTAAGTGAGCGAACGATTGAAAATCCACATCTTCTATTTAACATCTGTTTGAAGGGATGAGTGTTCTTTTTTTAAACGATACGGTTAATCACCATAATTGTCGTTATTGGTCCAACTCTAATCCCTGAATATTTCATGAAGTACACAACGTCCCCAAAAATTAAACGTTTGGGCTGGAAGTTTTGGCAGTCATATCGTTGGCCTTTTTATATAACAATCTAACTATCTAGCAATCTAACAGGACAAATGTATCTGGAACTTCTAGAAGATACAATTGACCCCATGTTGACTGACATTATTGAAAATGACCATAATTATTTGGAGGATCAGTTGATATTTCAACAAGATGCCGCTCCTCCGCACGATGCTCTGCCTATTCGTCAGTATGTGGATCAGCACATTCCGGGTCATTAGATTGGGAGGAGAGGTTCAATAGAGTGGCCCCCATGATCACCAGATCTTTCTCCATTAGACTTCTTTCTGTGGGGGGTCACTTGAAAAGCAGAATTTATTCTACTCCACTTGCTTCATTGGAAGATTTACGTCAACGATTCACAAACGAAAGTCGCCAAATCACCCAAGAAATGCTTCAAAATGTGCATTAACGTTTTCAGCAGAATCTGTATTATTGCATAGAAACTGGAGGTTGGCAGTTCGAGCACTTACCAAAGTGATAAATTAAGTAGCTAGATTGTACTTCACAAGTATTTTCCCGTAAATAAATCTATGTTTTTTCGAAAACTGCACATGTAAATTCCAAAACTGCATACTACTGTATAGAGAATTCAACGGGCTTTCCAATGATGTACGACTCGCCCATCCTTCCCTATTCAAAGTTTAGAGGTTGTTCACCCAACTGCTCAAGAGTTGAAATGACGATGTTGAAACTCGGAAACCCAGTCCCCCCCACCCAAATAAAATTGACCTCTCCGAGTGTTTATTTATATCTGCGCTAATATTACCCAAAATCTCCATGTCAAGTTTTCGTTGAGCCACCCTGTATTATACATAATATGTACATAATTAATCCACGCTTTAAAATTTGCAACTATTCTATTCATTGTAATTGTTTCACATATTGTAAACCTTAAGAGTATTTTTTTTTAAGAACTAATCAATGTATCTATCTATCCATATTCTAAATACAAATTTATTGTAGAATTTATTAAAACAACCTCATTCTAACAATATCCTAGAAATAGTTGATTTATAGAAATAGGTTTATATAATAAAATTCACAGAATTTTAATGCAAAAATATATTGGGCCCTATAAGTTATATTGCGTGGTCGCTAGAACGGCGCAAAGTTTTGTGTTTAAAAAAACTGTGTTATACGCAAAGTAAGGGGCCAATTCATTATATTAGAATATTGAAATATTTCGGAAAAATCCTATGCCTGGTCGATTTTTAATTTTTTATTACACATCTTTTGGTCTATTTATCTTATTCATCACTGTTCGAAATATTAATATGACGTCCTCGATATATTTTTAAAAGGATGTCTCTATTTTTTTACATAATCGGGTAGCCACTTTCATCCTAATTACAACCATACCTGATTTCATGGGTTTATATCTAAGGATGCGGTCAACATCAGCAAAAACTAAATAAATGGAGGACCAAACTATGCTCAAATTGTTGGAATCTGAAGTCATTATTTCAAAAGGTCCAGTTATCATTCTGAATTACGAATTTATTAGTTGTCACGTTAATAGATATGACAATCGACATTATTAAAAATTGAAACAATTTTCAAAAAAAATCGGATCAAACTTAGAAATATAATTACAATATTAAGTGTAAAACAACTAAGTTTTTTAAACTATTTTTTTCTTAACCCTAATATTAAGATTTGAATTCTGTATGTCTTCTTGGATTTTAGGGTAGGGTTTTTATAATAATAAAGGCAGTTCAATGAATTTATCTCTATTAGTATGGTCGAAATTGTGAAAAAGTCTAACCATGTTCATACTGATGCCCTCAAGAAAGAGAATGATGGATGTAGAATTTAAACAACTTTTTATTGAGAACAAAAAAAATTTACAAAAATGTTCGAATTAGAGGCCTTTTTGGGATAATGATCCAAACGGGGAAATAAATTCTTACTGAATCCAATTTAAATTCTCTGAATTTTTTACCTAATTTTATCATTCAAGGCTTATATGGTATTGGTTTGTTTTTATAAAGAACACTTTTAAGTGATTCCACCATCTAGAGGGGTAAGATCCGAAAACTATAGTGGTCATTCAGTAGCTCACCGCTTACAAATCCACACATTCGGAAAAACTAATTAAGATAATATCCTTGTATGGCATAACACGGTGGTGCTGGAACCATAAGTTTTCATTAGGAAGGTGGGGATATTTTTATTTAGGTATAAATTAGCCAGGAAAATGATGAAGTCATCCTGTAAAATTGAAAATATCTTGGTCCAGTCAATTCTTTGTCAAAAATGTAAAGTACAATTGTCCTGTTTCCAACAATCCCTACCCAAACATTTATTTCATTGTGAATACTGAGTGCGATGTTCCTGCATCCAGTGAGGATTTTCACTCGTTCAATATCGACAATTTTGGCGATGGACCTCACCATTCAATTGAGAAGTAGACTCATCGGAAAATACTTTTTACTAATATCGCTTTAACATTGCATTGCACATATTCGTCATCTATTGACAAAATTCCATCCTTCTATGTGGATTTTCTTCAAATAGTCTTGTACAAGTTTTATCCTGTAGGGATGCCATTTTTCTATCTTTAAAACTTTTTTCACAAAAGAGAAAGGAATACCGTAATCTAAACCAACCGTGCGCGGATTCTCTCCATAGCACAGTGGTTCCGATCTGGTTTAAAAGCAGAAAAAAGTCCCATTTTCTCAAGGTTGTTGTACCTCAATAAAATTTTAGGGGCACATGCGGATATACCCAGACCATCCCTTCCTAGAATTTCAGGTCATTACGGCGATCTGCCTGCTTTGTACGCCTGGGTAAACCCAAGCATTTATATAGTGCGCTTTAATGTAATAAAAGTTTGTTTAGTAGCCCGAGTTTGTTCAGAGGTGGTAGTTAATATTTTGGTGAAATATATATTGGACAGTTTAGTCAGGTAAGCAATTTATTTATTTCACAAGCATTAACTTCTGCATTGTTTCTCACTCAAATCAGTGTAAATTTTAAACTTCACGTAGACCTACAGAAAAATCCCCGCGAGTCCCCGCTCTCGAAAAATATTTAAAAAATAGCTTGAAGTGTCAGTAAAAACATATCAAATATTTGAGGACCACCACTGCCCCAGTTTAAAAATATTTAATTTATTTTGAGTCTCTGTGAGAATGTATTATTTTTCTATACATACATTAAACGTGATATGGCATAAAATAATTAATAATTATTTAATAATAATGCTACGAATAATGTTAATACTAATATTTTAATTTTTAGGAAATTTCGTCCTTTATTGAAAATGTTAACGAGAAGGCAACTTTTCGATATTTTACGACAGAAATCCAGAGAAAACTGCAATATTCAAACAGAGCATCTACTCAATTATTTAGTCCAATACTTTGAAATAGAGGGTAATATTGACGAACAACGACGTCTTCAGAAGGAGTGTAGTCGTTTTTGCAGTAAAGTTTTTGAAAAATTTGAAAATTGCGCGAATACTGTGGATCGATTTTTAAAAAAGGAATGACAGTTGGTTAAGTGGAGCATTTGTTTTTGAAAAATCAGATTTGGTTCAGAGAAAGGAGCCCTCTGCAGAACCACAACCAAGTACATCAACTGGTCGTCCAAAGAAATCATTTTTAGAAATAGGAGAAAGAGCGAAAAGAAAGAGAGTGGAAAATATAGCAGCAGTATATGAAGCTGAGGAACTTACATTTGCTGCCAAAAAAAGTCTTAAAGAAAAGGGTCAACAGGCAGCTTCTAAACTGATTTCAGAAGCTGTGTTCACAACTGCTACTCGTGCTGGAAAGATAAGATCTTCACGGCTCAAGACTAGAGAACGGAAAAATGTTATACCGTACAAAGAAGATGAAGCAGTTTCACTTATTGTCGAAGAAAAATTGTCAAAGCACCAGGATTTACTATTAAGAAAAGAGGGGGAAAAACATAACGCTGATATTTATCCCGCCTACCATAGAGTTCTGGAAGCTAAGAGAAGATGCTACCCCCCGAAAGAAGCGTTCACTATTACGGAAACCTTGGCAGAAGGTCGGCTTCAAGATCTTTTAGATCACACTGCAAATGGTATACTTCAATTACAGGGACCAGTTATTTTAAGTTTGACTGAAGAACAATCGAAGGATTTGGTATTATTAGTTAAATGGGGTTGCGATGGTAGTACTGGACATTCACGGTATAAACAACGATATGAGGAGATGGGATTAAGTGATGGTGATTTATTTTTATCATCTTTGATACCACTTCAACTTTATTCTCAGCAACCAGATCAAGAAAAACGAATTGTATGGCAAAATCCTAGGCCATCCTCTACAAGGTATTGTCGACCGATTCGCTTCCAGTTTCAAAAGGAAACCACACAACTTTCTTTGGCAGAAATGCAACACATTGAAGCCAACTAATTGTACAGTTCAGAACCGAGACATCAGAATTAGATATATTTGCATAATGTCAATGATAAACGAAAAGGTTTGCAACGCCCTTACTGACACATCATCTGCTCAGATCTGCTATTTATGTAAAGCAAAACCTGTTGAAATGAATAACATTGATGCAGTTTTACAAAAGCAGGCAGACGAACAATCTTTTCAATTTGGTTTATCAACTTTACATGCATGGATTCGATGTTTTGAATGTCTTTTACATGTATCATACAGATTGGAGATAAAAAAGTGGCAGATACGAGGAGAAAATAAATCCATTGTTGAAGTGCGAAAAAAAATATTACAAGATTTCAGGAAAAAAATGGGGTTATTAGTAGACATTCCAAACCTGGTGGAAGTGGAAGTACAAATGACGAAAATACAGCTAGACTTTTTTTTAAAGATTCAGCGCAATCGGCTTCCATAACTGGTATTCATGAAGAGATAATTAGAAGGTTCGGCGTTATACTATCTGCATTATCTTGTGGAGGTTTTCTGTGAGGTTTTCGACAAATATGCAGTGCAAACGGCCAGACTGTTCGTGGAAAAGTATCCATGGTATTAAATGCCTACGTCAGTTCATAAAATTCTCCTTCACGGATCTGCAATAATAAGAACTGCACTATTACCCATTGGGCAACTGTCTGAGGAAGCTCAGGAATCTCGGAATAAAGATTTAAAAAAGTTCAGAGAGTTTCATACCAGAAAATTTTCGAGGGTGACTACAAATGAAGATTTATTGAATAGGTTACTACTTTCGTCGGATCCATTAATATCATCTTCAAGAAAAATACCGAACAAGAAACTCTCATCTTTTAGATCAGAGGTTATAAGCCTGTTAAAGGAACCAGATCTCAAGCCGGAAACGGAATCGCTTTGTGCAGCGATTATGGAAGAAGGTTCGACAGATGAAAGCGATACAACCACAAATGTATCATCAACAGATGATGACAGTGAAAATGACTGAAATTACTTAACTGACCTATTTTTGTTATTCTACGTTTGAATTGAGTGATAAGTTGACCTGTTTGAAATAAATGTTTGTAAAAAAGTGTAGTGTTTCCTTCAAAACTACCCCTAAGCTCCTAAATATTATCAATTCATTTTCGTTATTTTTATTTCACAATCATTCCGTTTAATATACAGAATGATTATAATAATTTTAAATGGTTAAAACAAGGTCGTAGTCAAAAAACCCTACAGACATACGGTACCTAGTGCTCCCGACATGCCACTCCTTTTAAAAAACCATATCTGTAAGCCAAGATTTTTTTTTATATTTTTCCCATGATTCCTTAGTGCTTTTAAGACATTTCAAGGAAAAAAAATATATTAGTTCCGTTCTCAACTAAATTTGGACCACTGTGCATAGCCAAAAAAACATTCAAGTTGGTATCATCTAATATATTTGGAGGAAATAGCTTTGGCAGGTGTTTTACATTATCAATCTCCCTGAATTTGTCTCGATTTTGTTTATTGCTGATCAAATTATGGATTCCCTATCTGGATATTTAGCGCTCATATAACGACAAACTTCTTGTTGCGTCTGTATCACATCGCTGTAACTGATTATTAGGATTTCAATTACCTGAGTTTCAGTTAAACGCATTTTTCGAAGTAAGTGAATATTTCACTAGTAATTCACTAATCGAAAGTGACAGAACAATGTCAACAATGAAACAAATGCTTGCTAGATTTTATTGTACTTAGACACATACGCCAAAATAAATACAAGTACACACGAAAGTAAGGCAATGCATTGTACCAGATAAGAAATTATTAAAACGATTGATTCTACACATTTATAATAATAAGATTATAATAATAGAAAAACAATTGAAATTGACATTATTAATTATGAGCTATTATTAAACAAAATGTCGAAAACGTCATATTGATCACAATGATGATCAATTAGATAAGTTCACCAAAAGAGAAATTTTCCAAAATTATAATTATAATATTCTGAGATACTGAATTTGCTCAGTGTATAATAAATTTAGAATAAAATGTTTCTACAATATTTTGTTAATATTGAATAGATATTTTTTGTGATAAATAAGAAACTATTTATCAAAATAAGTGTTAACATAATTGTAACAAGAAAAAATTCATTGAGCATACCATATTATATATGGTATTCATTAAAATATATGACATTTTGATGTGTTTAAAAATAGATAAGCATCTGTTTTTTGGATTTTTGAGAATTTTTTTTATGATAATCCTAAGTCTCATTCCCCTATAATAAAGTTGAGACAATAATTTGAAAGTAGACTCAGATGAAATGAATGCACTGTACAACATTTCCCAAATGAGTTATTTAACGCCATTAATTCTATAAAATTTATAATTTTATTGTTGAAAACTGCAGATAAACCGACAGCAAGAATTTTTAACGTTTTCTATCCAAAAATTTGCATATTATTGGTTTTAATTTGATATTTAACATACGGCGACTTGGTGCAGGATTTTTAGTGCAGAATAGAATATTTTATCATTTTCAAGTTCCTTAAATATTAAATTTGAATTGAGAATAATGCCAAGGTTCTTACATATATTAATGATTTCAAGACAAAAAAATCATACAACTTACAAAATGACCCATTGTGACTTTAAAAAAGTTGGCCTAGATCAACTTATACCTATTATATAACTCTACTTTATTTTTTTTATTTATATCAATTTTATTTTATTTGCTTTCGTGTATAGTTAAAGAAGTATTATTTAAGCACATAGCAATAAAAACTCCCTACTTTTAATATTAAGTGAAAGAAATTACCTAGTTTATTATATGTATATTGATGTTCTTTTCGGATCATGCTAATATACAAATGTTAGGTAATAGTTATTTATATTATTAGTGGGATAAGAGATCAATACAATCACCAGTCCAAAATCTTAGTCTAATTTGAATCTTTTATTTTTTTTGCTTTGGCAGAAACTACGTAATAAATAAAAACTGACAAACTAAATGAAAATGACATGATATGACACAAAAACTAAATCTACAGGATCTTCATTAAATTTTACCAGTAATATTCTTTCCAAGTTGTATTGATAATTTAAATTGCTGGAGCATGCAGAAAGGAAGAGCTCACTAAATTAATTTTTGAAATAATGAAGGGTAGGTTTTTTTGTATAAAAATTCCAAACACCAAAAAACAGATATTTCAGGATTAAGATGGTGAAATAATTCGAAACTATTTGGCATTACGTCCTCAACATACAGTTTTTTCGTAGGATATAGGAAAAAAATCCTATATAAGATAGCCTGTTTTGCAGTATCTCAAAAACAAATGTTACATTTTTAAATTTACCACATCCTGAAAAGTGCACTGGGCACTTCTTCAAGCGTTCTTCTACTTCCATCCTTGCAGGCTCAAGAGCAGACCTTTTAACAATGGGGCGCCATGGAGGTTGGAAATCTAACATGGTTGTTGAGGGATACATCAATACGTCGAAAAAAAAATAAAATAAAAAGTAGCACTTCAGATTTCTGGACAAGACGAAACTTCGACAAGTAGTTGTTACAGGAACAATTCATTGGATATAAGCTATAACAATATAACACAACTAACCACATCAGCTGTTATGAATCTGTCAAATTTCAAAAAATTTGCCATTAATATTTATAATAACAAATAATTGTTGTATGATTTCTAGTTACTTCAATGTTTAAAATTTTTGAAAATTTATTTAGTTATGTAATGAGTTCATCACACTACTAATGGTGTAATAGAGTTTATTACATAACTGAAACAGCCATCAGTGAATGACATAATAAGTACTTACCAAGGAGGTCTAGATATAATTAATTAATCAACTACTCTATCCTAGCTAATACTAAAAAAAATTGGATTAAATAGTAGAAATCATAGTGTTTTTTAAACATTGACGTTAAATTAATCACTTACCAAAAAACTTCATTTATAATAAATAAATCCTTTACTCAGGTTACAAATTACAACTAGTCCTCCAAGAGGTTGCGCAATTCCTTTCATTATTTTTGGAAATCATCAACAAACACGATACATGAAGAAAATATTTTTGTATTCAGAGTATATTATTATCTTGACGTTTAGAACACAAAAACATATTCATCTGACATAAGCCTTATTATTTGATAATTTTTTTAAAAACTAACATTTTTTAACTAGGTACTTTCTTTAATTGCGTATTAAAAGTTTGGCAGTTTCTATTGCTAAATACCTAAATAATATTTCTTTATCTATAACTATTATTTACAGCATTTAAGAAAATTTAGAATTTTGTATAAACTGTACGTAAACAAAAGTTGACTTAAATTTTTTGGCTGGTTTCCACGATCATTTCTAGTCAGTTATTAAATAAACGATACATAGAGAATTATGAATTTAATTTAATTTATGTAAATTTTTCATATACATGTAACCGTCAATATGTAAACTTGGCTATGCATAATAATCAACTGATTTCAGCTTTTGTACGAAATATGTAAAATAACACAAGTATTTCGTTGTTATTTTATTCAGAAGAAGGAAACTTCTACCTCGTTATGATCCTTTTTTCCCAATTTATAAAGAGAATATTCTTCACGTATATGAGCCGTAACATATAACAGGTGAGCCATAAAAATTGGAATTTTTAAATTGCTTAAATATTTTTATTTTTTAAGCGATTTTAATGAATCCGGGCCCAAATAATAATTTTTTTATTTATTTATTTATTTATGTATATATTCATTTATACACCATCTAACAGTACAAAGACCATTTACAAGATGGGAAAAACACATTTAGTACAAAAAGAAAAATTGAAAATAACAAATTACATGCGTAATATATACATAGACCATAATACACACATACATAAAACAAGATAATAACAATAACTGTGTTAGATAAAGTCTCCTATTTTTTAATAATATCAATAATATAATAATAATAAAAATATTGGTTATTATTTCAAAAAATTTTTACAAAGTTTCATAACAATAATTGTAACAATAAAAATAAACAAGTATTGCCTTTTTTAAATGGATTGTTTAATGTTGGCCTATTTCCGCTATCAGGGCCAATCACCGACGCCAGAAGACGTGCTACCCCCAACCTGGAAACGTTGTCGAACTTCTTCTCTGTCAAAGAATTACTTGCTTAACATCTAATAGACAAGGAACTGACTGCTTTACATCCCCTCCGAAGGATGGTATCACCTACACAGCCTTCGCCTAAGATTGCATAGCTTCTGCGTATACGCTGATACACAAGCCACTAGAAGACGGAACAAAGTCGCCGAATTTCATATCGTACTCCTCCTTTATATAGTGTGGTGTTTTTGTGTTGTGATGTTGAGCGCCAAATGACTTTGTCGTCACGAAAAGTTCGATGTAGATCTCTTGGAGGGATGGTTAACCCAAGGCCGATTTGTGCTGGGAGATGCAAGGTAGCCTGTCTTTGACCTTATATATTTCGTTACTGCCTTGGGCTATGCTTGGTAGAGCTGATAATCGTTTCAATAATTCCTCTTCGGTGATCTTGGATTGGGACTCTTTACTACATTAGAATCGTTGTTGAACAGATTTTTTTATTATGACCTACGTGGATTGAAAAAAAAAATGCATAGGGGGCCCTGATAATTTTACTAGCAATGATTGTGCTTTCATGAAAATGTTGAGAATTTTTTCAATGTTATTAAATGTTGAATGTTTTTTGCATAATGATATTTTACTTCCTTGAAAATGATTTAATAAATGAGCTACTACATTTTTACAAAGTTGCTGAAGGCGAAAATTAAATTGAACAAGGGGATTTTTACAAAATGAGATTTTTGTCCCCTGAAAATGATTTAAAATAATTGACTCTAATGAAGTTGTCAATTAAAGAACGAAAAAATAAAATTGCAATAGTGAAAATTACTAAAAGTTTGGATGATTTGTGACCTACAATAAATTTAATTGACCAAGTCCCCATGAGCCAAAATAAAATTGGACAGAGGTTCTCACATCCAAGCTCAAATTTTAATCACGATCCACAATGAAAGAAATAAATATAACAATTGATGGTGGGCTTCAGACAAAGCGGCTAGTTGACCTAAGACCGCGTCACTACTAGGCGGCACGGAAATAACTCAGTTACATACGCATCTCACTGAATAATAATGAAAGTTAAATAAAAAAATGTTTGTAAAAATTTTCGGTCTAAATCGAAAAAAAAAATTAATACATTTAAATAACTGTTCACAGTATATGAAAATAATGTAAAAAATATCTGATATGGACATCACATAACATTCTTATACCAGTATAATATATCATCCTTATCTAAAAAAATCATTCTGTTTAATTCCTTACTTACCTCAATTAAATTTTAAAAACGTACCTTGAAATGTTTCATAAAAATTTTTTAATAATTAATTATCAACGTCCTTCGATACTGTCAATAATAATTCATGTCATATATTTTAATAATTTCTTCTTATGGACATTGACATTTTTATAACGAAATTAGATATTTCAAATGTCAAACTGCCAGATTAATCCTAACTCCATTTTATGAGGTCAAATGCATACAATATTTCAGTTTACATCAGCTTTATTTAAGTACTTGGAACATTTTATTCGCTTGATATAGTAGACATGATTTATAATCTTTTATTAAGAATATATTTTTTTTGTAAAGTCAAATAGAAAAAGTTTGGGTCCAATTCTCCTCATTACCGAATTTTTCATTGTCTTTGGCCTTTAGAACAAGTGTACCAAATTTGAAAGCTTTATCTCAAAAACTGTGGTTGCTATCGCGATACTACAGACATGCAGACACATGTTTACTATATCAAGCCAATAAAATATGTTTTTCAATTACTTAAATAAAACTTATGTAAACTTTTTTATACATTTGACCTCATAAAATGAGGCTAGCATAAATTTAACAGTTTGACATTTGAAATGTCTAATTTAGTTACAAAAATGTCAATGTCAATAAGAAGAAATTATTAAAATATGACATGAATTATATTTGACAATATTGAATGACGCTGATAATTAATTATTTAAAAATTTTAGTGAAACATTTCAAGATGCGCTATTAAAATTTGATTGAGGTAAGTGAAGAATTAAACAACATGATTTTTTTACATCAGGGTGATATATACTGGTATAAGAAAGTTATGTGCTGGCCACATCAAATATTTTTATTACTTTGGGACATAGAAGATATTTCTGCCGTGGATTTTGTGCGAGCCTACTAGGTGCTGCTGAAAATCATCTGACACAAAGCTGTTAATTATCCCGTTTGGGTGAGATTTAATTTTTAGCAAATATTTAAACTGATTTCATTCGCAAACACAGTTTTTACTTGGAAAAGATAAAGGGACGGCAAAAAATATTTTTTTCTAAATGAGCATACATACATTTGAATCGTATACAGGGTGAGCCACGGTGGGTGGAGTATTAGAAGTATATGGAGAATGGATCAACCGATTGCTTTGAATTTTTGGCTACCAAGATAATCGAGTATGATCTCTCCAACTAAAATATTTTCGAAAGTGCGATGTTGCCACTTATACGTAAAACTGGCAACAACTTCGTTATTTTAAATGGAATACCCTATATATTCTTGCGTTTTTTGGATCGTCGTCTCTTTCTCAGTAACTTTTATTAATATTTCCCTATACCTATCTCAAGCCGTTTTCGAGATAATAATTCTTTTCTGAATTTATTGCCTAAAAATTGACTTTCAGTAAATCGTGTTTTCTCCTACCTACGCAGCAATTAAAAGATAATTTTTTAGTTGCGACTAGGCAAGGCCTGGGGGCATCTCCTCCATTAATCAAATGTTTCTAATATCATACAGGGTGAGTTAGATTACGCTTTCTACAAGTTACTTAGAAAAATGTCATGAAAGTCAATTTTTTTAAATGGAATGCCCTGTATATTATTACTGATTCGGAAAGGCGATACATTTACCTCTTTAAAAAAGTAGTATACTCTATACCTAATGCACACCGTTTTCGATTTATGGGCACTTTTCTGTAACCTTACCAAGAATATTAGTCTTCTGGTATATCAAAACGGGTGAGCCATGAAATTTTTGTTTTGTCATTTTGTAATGACAACAGATGCTATTTTTCTAAATAAATTTGACGTTAGTGATATTTGCACCTAATTTGAATAGCTATGTAGCACAAATATGGCAGAAAATAATTATACAAACACGGTTTTAATTGATTTGTTTATTATCCATGGACAGTGCAATAAGATTATCAGCAGCACTTCTACAAGATTTAATGAGAAATATCCGAATTTGCCGCAGATCAGAGGAATTTTATAAATTTTGGTTCATCATTAAGAGAACAATAACAGTGTCAGTATTAGGAAAAAATAATAACTAAGCAGCAACAACAGTAACAAAGTCTAACTAGCCTCCCTCGAAGGATCTTCACCTTGCTCGCGGTGAGGGGCTTGCGTGCTCTAATGAACTGAGGGCTATGCCGGCGGTAGCTTAGCTACCGGCAGGGACTCCCATGCCGGA
>JANEYF010005934.1:0-145000 GCA_029963845.1 Rhamnusium bicolor
TAATTAAACTTAATTAAAGGAAATAATCCTTGTATCAGTTTGAATGTAAAAACTTTTCTTAAATGATATTCTACATACGAAAATCTGTAAGTTTTTCATAAATCATTACTATTTTTTTTTGCTTTTTATATAACCTGTCTTCACATAATTTGAAAAATACACAAACGAAATTTCCTCCACTTGGGTATTAAATAATATGCAAGAACAAAATTGACTGACATGCAATATAAAAATGTCTTAAAAAAAATCTATGTAGATTTGAAACGCTTATTGTAGTAAGTGTGATGTGAGAAGTAGAGTATTAGGAACTCGAAAACGGACGGATTCGCCTTAAATATCCTGAATATTTAGGAACAATTTATAACAGCAGAAAAAACATGTAAAATCAAAGATTAAAATGTGTGCATACCATTCAACATTAATTTATTGGGGAAAATATAACAGTGAAATAGTAAATTCATAAAATATAATATTTAACAATTGACAAAAAGTTTTCTCAATGCATTCCACATCTACGGCAAAAAGTGCATGTTACCAGTTTTTGAAATTTTCGTTTATCTTAATAATAGAGTCAGTGACCACTTTAAATGGATCACCAGATCCGTAAATAGAAATGAGATCATGACTGGTCATAAAAATTAATAAGGGACCTCAAAAACCAAAAAACTAATTCTCACTGAATTAAGAAATCTATGTAAATAGTTACATTTTCGAAAAGCAATATCATTGCCATTTTCAATAGATTTTTTCTGACAATAGGCTACTTGACTCTTATTTAAAATTGTCTTTAAATGCTCATATCGTAGTTATTAGTCCACAGGAATTTTCATTTAGCTTAAATAAAATCGCTTTATAAAATAGCATTCAAAATTTCTGACATGCAAATTGGCGCGAAAACACAAGTCGCCACTATCTGCCATGACGTCATCCTTGTAGTAAACAAACAAGCGCACACAACGCTCGAAATCTTTTTTTTATATAAAGGGTGTTTCAATAAGAGCGCAATATTTTAAGGTTCATTAAAGCATGGTTTTCTGTAGCAAAGTATGAACATATTTATTGAGTTATAATGTACACATTTGGGAGTTATGTATGGAACAACACAACTGGTAAATGGCCGCCACGGCTTTGCTGGCACATTCATACTCTTTTGGCGAAATTTTGAATAACGGTGTTGCATGTGGCGGTATTTCGTTGATATAGCGTCTAATTTCGGCCTTCAATGTATCGGTGGTCGCGAGCTTATTAGCATAAACCTATGACTTCACCCAACAGCCAAAAATCCGAAGGTGTTAAATCGCAAGAGCGTGGCGGCTAATTCTGGTCACCAAATCGTGAGATGACACGACCAGGAAAAGACTCGTGCAAGACCGTCAATGTTTCACGGGCGGTATGACAAGGGGCACCATCTTGCTGAAACCACATGTCGTCGAGAGCAATATCTTCCAATTGAGGCACAAATAACTGGGTTATCATAACACGATAACGTTCGCCATTCACCGATACTGCATTACTTGCCTCGTCTTCGAAGAAAACAGCCCAATGATGCCTCCAGACCACAATGCATACCAAACAGTGAGACGTTTTGGATGCAGTGCTGTCTCATAAATCAATTGTAGATTTTCTGAGCCCCAAAAGTGACAGTTTTGCCTATTAACGAAGCCATAGAGGTGAAAACGGGCCTCATCACTGAAAATGATTTTGTCCGCAAAATCGGCATTCACTTCTTGTTGTTCAAGGATGGTGAACTCTCTTGGCAGAATGGTCTGTTGGCAGAAGTTGTTGAGTCAGTTGTGGAAGAGTGGTTGTTGTAACGTCCAATTCTTGTGCACCATGGCAAATCGACATCCCTGGACTCTCGGCCACGCTCTCGTGAATTGCCGTGCAAAAGTATATAGTATTTTTGTGAGATTCACTTTGATGTAAGTACTATTTTGTCTTATACTTTCAGTAGCTTTGAACTTTACAACTAATGTAAACTAGTGAAATCTTTCACATACCTGTCATGTTTGTAATTTTGAGGTTATGTTGAGAATTGTCTAATAAATAACGTTCTAATTACCTACTTTATACACAATAGTATAACATAATTACCTAGTTCGCTTTAAAATTAGAAGTAAACAAATATTATATACTTACACAGATGTTTTAATGTTCCTAAATTCGGCAGAACAGAAATCTGGATTAGTCGCAAAGAATTTAGCCACCATTATTGTGTCAATTCTTGACAAATTCGTACTGTCCGCTTTTAAAATACCACCCTCCATGATTAATTATTATAAACTTGAAAAAACAACACGAATCGGTCCAAATATTCACAAAGTAGTCGATAAGATAACCGTAGATTTTGCTTACTACAAGAGTGACGTCACATTTAAAACCGTCATAGCGAATAGCGTTTTGTAACATGTCGTTCACAGTCTACAAAACTTTTGAAATAATAAATGAACCTCGTGTTTTGTTGTTTTATTTCTAATAGTGTCAAACACCCTATTGCATCCATTACTCCTCCACCCTTGGATCAACGCTTGGATATATGTAATTTCCAAGGGAAAATATATTAGGTATATTGGATAAAGTAACTAACAATAAAATGTAAAATGTATCTTTATGTATGCTTTAAGGTATTTTTTTTTCAACTGTTACAACATACTAAATGTTTAGATAACAACCTTGGCAGTGTACTAGTCTGAGAGGCAATGCGATATATATCTCTTTAATAATTTTTTTTGAATAATAAATTAAGAAATATGCGGGTACCTTAAAGTACTATGTAGGTGTTTTTATAAAGGCATGTTTAATATTCTATTCTAATTAGCATTTTTTTATAAGTAATTTGCATGCTAATTAATTCTTGTTAGTATTTACTGAGTATACGACATTCAAGCTCAAAAATATGTATATAATAAATAAAAAGCAGAAAGCGCTGGTAACCTTTCGTTTAATCGAAACTATATATTATCTCCATAAAAATTGAATAATTTGCATAAAACATGAGGTACTAAGTGTTGATTGTAATGGAATTGTTGTAATTTTCTAATTAGATTTAATAAATTATTAGACTAGTTGTCCTTTTGAAGACGCAAGCGATATAGGTACACTCTCCGGTGAGTGTATCTTTATAAATAGCAAGAATAAAATATTAACTTAATACCTACCTCAGTTGCTTGTGCTTTAAAATTTTAAGAGCTGTTCGCTAGAGTTTCATTTGCCCTTAGGTTTATTTCGGTTAAAAAATTAAAATATAGAATAAAATTTTGCATTTTAGACAGGTATAGAAATTAAATCTGTTGGATAACGACGGAAATTAGGAAAATCTTGAACGTCAAACCTGATACGTTAAAATAAGAGTACAATTTAGCGACTTTAACGACAAGTCACCCAACAAACGTATCTAAATCACAAGCGACTCGTTTAAGGCGGTAATTTCCTATTATTTACTTGTAACTCTTTTGCTGAAAGACATTTTTTTAAAATGTATAATTTTCTTTCTACGCTAGAACATTTTAAAAATATATTCTTGGTAGATTTTGCTAAATTACATCATTTTAGAAGAAATTTTGATTTTCAAAAAAAGTCGCGGATGTAGACAACTTCGTGTAAGAGTGGAATAGCATATTACATATCGAGGTGGAAACTGTTTCATTACTGTCGAGAAAATTAGTTTGTTTTAACTTTATCTCGAGATAGTAATGAAACATTCCATAGAGGTTTGTATACTACTTTATTTACAACTAGAATTTTTTCTAAATAAATAAATAAGTACATCACAACAAAATAATATTTAGGTTGTCAAATAAATACGCTATCTGACATTTATCTCTAGTGAAGGTAATAGTCCAAGAGCTGGCGTCCAAAATGTGCAAGAGTTTTCTCAAAGCTAATTTTTTTGGAGATTAGGTTGCTTTTTAGTGATGGAAAATAACTGTAGAGTCAGCACTTTCGGTACCGGGACACCTGGCGCTGGGACGCTCGCAAAGGTGTAATATTAATTAACGTCTCTAAACTGTTTTCTCAAAGCTCAAAATTTATAGAGAACGAGCAAATATAATATAAAATAAGAATCCAACAGTCAGACAGCAAAATATAGGGACACGTGGCGTCAGCGCTACTTCATACCTGTCAAAAAAATGACGTGTGTAAAGTGATTTCTCAAAGCTGAAATTCTCCAAAAACATTAATTAAAACTATAAAGTTAATAAAGGAGACAGTCAGACTCATTTATGATAGGACCACGTCAGTCAGCAGTCGATAGATGTGAGAACGGTAACTGCTCGCATTAGTACGCTTTTTCTCAATATATATCATTTATTTTATATAAAAAAAATAATTTTAATTGTTTCTTAATAATTGTAATTGTTATATATCAGTTATTATATAGATATCAGTTATTTTATACAAGAAAAAATAATTTTAATTATTTTATAACAGAAAAAAAAGAATCATTGATTCATTGAAAAAAAAAACATCTAATCGTCAGAATCATTGCCGTCGTCGTGTTCTTCGCCACTATCTTCATCAGAATAAAACGAGATTGCACCATATTCTTCGGCGTCATCAGTGGTGGTTGATTCCAAATCTGTGTACAAATCAAAAATTCAGCATTAAGCAATACATTACATTAATAAGTAAGGTTTTGAATCACATTTGCGAGTCGACTGGCAAAAATTACCTACAGGTGTATCATCCGGTTGAATCAAAACGTCAGAAATGAAATTAGGTAGCTGATCGTCTTCGTACCAACTGAAATCATATCGGCCATAAAATACGATGACAATGAAAAAGAGAAAAAGTGCCTACCTTGGTTTTTTGAATTATTTGGATTAGCATCCCTGGGAAATCGTGAATTAGGACCTTTATGTTTTCCTGGGCCATGTATAACTATTTCATCTCGAGCTGAAACAGTTAAAAATCTTGGCCAATTTCCTATATCTGAATAGTCATAACATCGGTGTATTATCATTTTCATTTCCTTTGGTTATTTTATCATTATTTTTCGTAGTTTCAGTTTCCATTTCAGCTTCAGTTTCAGGATATTTAGCACAACCAACGTTCTCATTGTCGTCTTTAAGCACCTGCACCATTACACATTCTTCACCGCTCTTCAATTCCTCAAACACTTCACTGACTTCACTTTCGCTTTCACTAAAATTTATTTGTGGTTCATTCGAAGACGAAGACGTCGAAATTTTTACAAACTTTGACATAAATGCTGAACTTTTTTCAGCTCCTTTTAGAGCTACCATTTTTCTTTTACGATTTTGCGCCGCAGACCATTTCGAAGACATTATTATTTTTTGAATTATGTCAATATTATAACGTCAACAAACACAGTACACAACGCAAATTTAGTTTTTAATAACTAATATACAAAGTCCGAAGAAAGCTAGTAAAAGCTGGCAAGCTGCAACAAAAGATGACACGATATGTTATATCTATTATACATATATTAATATGCTAACTGAAGCACTGGAAACTTAAACGCGTACCGTACTATACTGTTATAGTAATAATATTAATATAATAGACTGATTTCAACAATTCGCTTCTTTAGCAAAGAGTAGTTTATTCTTTGTTTTTAGTTAGAGAATAAATAATAAAATTAAATACAGAAAATTCAGAACTCGGTCAAAGAAGACCGGCAGTCGGCGCTCTATATAAAAACAATAAAACGTAAACATCATAGCCACGCCAACACTTTGTACTCCGCCGGCCGATATTACTTGATTTTTTGTTATCATACAGCACGCTTACCGATAGGCGGGCAGATGCGGACTTATTTGGAGTGCATGCTTTTGATTAAAATTAAAATTTAATTATTCAGAAACTACAACCGACTTGCGGCAAGTCAGCGCCCCCAAGATTCAGCGCCCCAGGCGACGGCCTGGCTCGCCTTCCCATCGGGCCGGCCCTGGTAACCCACATTCCATTGAGTTATAAAATAAACGATATGTATTGAGAAAAGGCGTACTAATGCGCGCAGTTACCGTTCTCACATCTATCGACTGCTGACTGACGTGGTCCTATCATAAATGAGTCTGACTGTCTCCTTTATTAACTTTATAGTTTTAATTAATGTTTTGGAGAATTTCAGCTTTGAGAAATCACTTTGACACACGTCATTTTTTTGACAGGTATGAAGTAGCGCTGACGCCACGTGTCTATATTTTACTGTCTGACTGTTGGATTCTTGTTTTGTATTACATTTGCTCGTTCTCTATAAATTTTGAGCTTTGAGAAAACAGTTTAGAGACGTTAATTAATATTACACCTTTGCGAGCGTCCCAGCGCCAGGTGTCCCGGTACCGGAAGTGCTGACTCTACAGTTACTTTCCATCACTAAAAAGTAACCTAATCTCAAAAAATTAGCTTTGAGAAAACTCTTGCACATTTTGGACGCCAGCTCCCCGACTATAATAGCTTTCTCAACAGGGGTGAAATGTTTTCAATTTGACGTTGTGTCCATATTTGAAATGTCAAAATCGTCTGTCACTGTCAGTTGTATTCAGTAAGGTTTGCAATTAAATCATGGAAAGATACACACCTCAACAACGTTTGGAAATTATCCAAATTTTTATCAAAATAATCGTTCTTTTATTGCACCTTATCGTGCACTTTTACCAATTTATGGTCGTCATAATCGGCCCAGTGTGCTCACAATTCGTCGAACTGTTGAAAATTTTGAAGGTACTTTTTCTTTACACAATGTTCGCGTGCTAGTAAGACAAAGAACTGCTCGAAGTAATGAGAATATTGCTGCTTTTCAGGCAAGTGTTGTTGAAGACCCAAATTTATCGATTCCAAGGCGTTCTCAAAAGTTGGGACTGTCTGCAATATCTTGGCATATTTTACAGAGGATTTTGGGTTTACATCCTTACAAAATTGTTCTCACACAAGAATTGTAGCCTCTGGATCATCGCAAACACCGTGAATTCGCTGATTTTGCCTTTGAACAACTTGAAAATAATGCAGATTTCTTTAAGAAAATCATTTTCTCAGATGAAGCTCATTTTTTTCTCAGTGGATCGGTAAATAAACAAAATTGTCGTTACTGGTGGGAAACAAATCCACAAATTATACATTGATGTGGTAAAAATTTTTTGTTGGTTAGATGAACATTCGTTAAAAAAATATTTTTTTTCGAAATTCTATAAAAAGAAACCATGTACTAAGAATCAAAATAAACATTAAAAAAGTAATTATAAGACTTGTTAAAACATAGCATGGCTACCATACACCATCAGATGCAGCAACCTTTTTAGAATGTATTAAAAGAAAGGTAGGTCAATTTAATTTAAAAAAAAGTTACGGACCAATGAATGAAGAGATGTCGAAATCCCATGAAATCCAAATCTTCCATCACTTTCACCCCTTTAATAAAATCTCAACAAAAAATTAAAATTTCATTGCATTTTTTTTTTAATTCTCGACAAAAAAATATCTTCTTCAAAAAATGACATTTCACTGAAAATAATTTTTTTTCAAAAATTAAAATTTTTTTGTAAAATATTTATTGTTGGTCAGATGAAGATTCGCTAAAAAAAAATTTTTTTTTTCGAAATTCTATAAAAAAATATCATGTACCAAGAATCAAAATAAACATTTAGGCATTAAAAACATTAAAAAAGTAATATAAGACTTGTTAAAACATAGCATTGCACAGTGGTTCCGATCTGGTTTAAAAGCGGAAAAAAGTCCCATTTTCTCAAGGTGGTTGTACCTCAATAAAATTTTAGGGGCGCATGCGGAAATACCTAAACCATCCCTTCCTAGAATTTCAGGTCATTACGGCGATCTGCCTGCTTTGTACGCCTGGGTAAACCCAAGCATTTATGTAGTGCGCTTTAATGTAATAAAAGTTTGTTTAGTAGCCCGAGTTTGTTCAGAGGTGGTAGTTAATATTTTGTGTGCTATTTTGGTGAAATATATATTGGACAGTTTAATCAGGTAAGCAATTTATTTATTTCACAAGCGTTAACTTCTGCATTGTTTCTCACTCAAATCAGTGTAAATTTTAAACTTCACGTAGACCTACAGAAAAAATCCCCGCGAGTCCCCGCTCTCGAAAAATATTTAAAAAATAGCTTGAAGTGTCAGTAAAAACATATCAAATATTTGAGGACCACCACTGCGCCAGTTTAAAAATATTTAATTTATTTTGAGTCTGTGAGAATGTATTATTTTTTTATACATACATTAAACGTGATATGGCATAAAATAATTAATAATTATTTAATAATAATGCTACGAATATTGTTAATACTAATATTTTAATTTTTAGGAAATTTCATCCTTTATTGAAAATGTTAACGAGAAGGCAACTTTTCGATATTTTACGACAGAAATCCAGAGAAAACTGCAATATTCAAACAAAGCATCTACTCAATTATTTAGTCCAATACTTTGAAATAGAGGGTAATATTGACGAACAACGACGTCTTCAGAAGGAGTGTAGTCGTTTTTGCAGTAAAGTTTTTGAAAAATTTTAAAATTGCGCGAATACTGTGGATCGATTTTTAAAAAGGAATGACAGTTGGTTAAATGGAGCATTTGTTTTTGAAAAATCAGATTTGGTTCAGAGAAAGGAGCCCTCTGCAGAGCCACAACCAAGTACATGAACTGGTCGTCCAAAGAAATCATTTTTAGAAATAGGAGAAAGAGCGAAAAGAAAGGGAGTGCAAAAAATAGCAGCAGTATATGAAGCTGAGGAACTTACATTTGCTGTCAAAAAAAAGTCTTAAAGAAAAGGGTCAACAGGCAGCTTCTAAACTGATTTCAGAAGCTGTGTTCACAACTCCTACTCGTGCTGGAAAGATAAGATCTTCATGGCTCAAGACTAGAGAACGGAAAAATGTTATACTATACAATGAAGATGAAGCAGTTTCACTTATTGTCGAAGGAAAATTGTCAAAGCACCAGTATTTACTATTAAGAAAAGAGGGGAAAAACATAACGCTGATATTTATCCCGCCTACCATAGAGTTCTGGAAGCTAAGAGAAGATGCTACCCTCCGAAAGAAGCGTTCACTATTACGGAAACCTTGGCAGAAGTTCGGCTTCAAGATCTTTTAGATCACACTGCAAATCGTATACTTCAATTACAGGGACCAGTTATTTTAAGTTTGACTGAAGAACAATCGAAGGATTTGGTATTATTAGTTAAATGGGGGTTGCGATGGTAGTACTGGACATTCACGGTATAAACAACGATATGAGGAGATGGGATTAAGTGATGGTGATTTATTTTTATCATCTTTGGTACCACTTCAACGTTATTCTCAGCAACCAGATCAAGAAAATAGAATTGTATGGCAAAATCCTAGGCCATCCTCTACAAGGTATTGTCGACCGATTCGCTTCCAGTTTCAAAAGGAAACCACACAACTTTCTTTGGCAGAAATGCAACACATTGAAGCTCAAATAGCAGAACTTCAGCCAACTAATTGTACAGTTCAGAACCGAGACATCAGAATTAGATATATTTGCATAATGTCAATGATAAACGGAAAGGTTTGTAACGCCCTTACTGACACATCTTCTGCTCAGATCTGCTATTTATGTAAAGCAAAACCTGTTGAAATGAATAACATTGATGCAGTTTTACAAAAGCAGGCAGACGAACAATCTTTTCAATTTGGTTTATCAACTTTACATACATGGATTCGATGTTTTGAATGTCTTTTACATGTATCATACAGATTGGAGATAAAAAAGTGGCAGATACGAGGAGAAAATAAATCCATTGTTGAAGTGCGAAAAAAAAATTACAAGATTTCAGGAAAAAAAATGGGGTTATTAGTAGACATTCCGAAACCTGGTGGAAGTGGAAGTACAAATGACGGAAATACAGCTAGACGTTTTTTTAAAGATCCACCTCAATCGGCTTCCATAACTGGTATTCATGAAGAGATAATTAGAAGGTTCGGTGTTATACTATCTGCATTATCTTGTGGATACGAGATTAACTGTGAGGTTTTCGACAAATATGCAGTGCAAACGGCCAGCCTGTTCGTGGAAAAGTATCCATGGTATTACATGCCTGCGTCAGTTCATAAAATTCTCCTTCACGGATCTGCAATAATAAGAACTGCACTATTACCCATTGGCCAACTGTCTGAGGTAGCTCAGGAATCTCGGAATAAAGATTTAAAAAAAGTTTAGATAGTTTCATACCAGAAAGTTTTCGAGGGTGACTACAAATGAAGATTTATTGAATAGGTTACTACTTTCGTCGGATCCATTAATATCATCTTCAAGAAAATTACCGAACAAGAAACTCTCATCTTTTAGTTCAGAGGTTATAAACCTGTTAAAGGAACCAGATCTTAAGCCAGAAACTGAACCGCTTTGTGCAGCGGTTATGGAAGAAGGTTCGGCAGATGAAAGCGATACAACCACAAATGTATCATCAACAGATGACGACAGTGAAAGTGACTGAAATTACTTAACTGACCTATTTTTGTTATTCTACTTTTGAATTGAGTGATAAGTTGACCTGTTTGAAATAAATGTTTGTAAAAAAAGTTTAGTATTTCCTTCAAAACTACCCCAAAGCTCCTAAATATTATCAATTCATTTTCGTTATTTTTATTTAATAATCATTCCGTTTAATATACAGAATGATTATAATAATTTTAAATGGTTAAAACAAGGTCGTAGTCAAAAAACCCTACAGACATACGGAACCTAGTGCTCCCGACATGCCACCCCTTTTTAGAAACCATATCTGTAAGCCAAGATTTTTTTCCATGTTTTTCCCATGATTCCTTAGTGCTTTTAAGACATTTCAAGGAAAAAAAATATTAGTTCCGTTCTCAACTAAATTTGGACCACTGTGCATTGGCTACAAAGTCTGAAGTATTTGCTATGAAGCAAAAGCAAAATATTATTCATTGAAAATGAAGCAAATGTTTCTATTTTATTCATAAGATCCATTGTATATTATTTTTATTTTATTATCTACTTTTAGTCATACTTAAATTAAATTATTATCATATTTTAAATTATTATCACACTTTTGCACATTTTTTAATTATCCCCCCGCACCTCCAAAAGTTTTTTAATTTTTTTTTATTTTCTACTTTTTAGTCATACTTTAATTAAATTATTATCGTACTCTTGCATATTCTTCAATTTTCTCCCCCGCGCCCCTTACGTGGTGATATTTGCAAAAGCAACGGTAGAATATTGTATTGTCATCCGACCTTAGTAACTGTACAAAATTTTATCAATTGGTTATGTCAGGAAGTGTGTTAAATGAAGGATGCAAGATTAGAAGACAAACGTGAAACATTGTGAGTTAAAGAAAAGCAAGTAAAAACATAATTCATCTCAAATATGAAAGAATAAAGAGGCCGAGTCTTGTTCAATATGCGTTTGAGAACAACAATAAGGTAGATATCAGCAATTTGAGAATAATTAGAAATATAACCATACACAGATGGATGCATTTGAAAGCTTCGATATTACAAAATGCAAAAAATAATATGAATATTGACAGAAGACATACCAAATAGTACGCCCTTCTGTGTTAATAACATAACCGAACACGAAAATATGGTAAATGAATAATGAATAACAATTTTTTTTACCCTACCAGACAATAAAAAATTAAGTCTTATGGGTTTATCCCAAATTTTCTTTGGTTATCACCTATAGCCGTTGAGACATAAGCTTAGAAATTCTTAGATGGAACAGTCTATATACGAGGGTGTCAACTTAACTTTTTCATGCTGGTATGTTGAATGATTCAGTTAAATGAGAGATGTTGAGAATCGTGTTCCAGATACAAATCTATCAATAAAATCAGTTTTCTTTATTATTTTCAGATATATGCTAAAAAACCAAATACTGGTCAAATATTTTGAGATATACTACACTGAGGGAAATATCTGGCTTGAAATGACTAAGAGGCCTTAGTTTTTTCAATTTAATAAATATTTATTATTCTGCATTATATTTAATTCAGACAAATGATTATTTTTCATAATTTTGTTATAATAAGCATATTTCGAAGATTGGATTAATTGACAAAACATACCTAATGATTTATTTTAGGAATTCTCTTGGTATTTATTTTTTGTAATTAAATAATTATTTATAAGAAATAAATTTGTATCTGCCACATTTATTACATCATTATATTTATTTCATAGAAAGAAATATTTATTATTAAAGTTTATACCCTAATAGCGAAAATAAATATTTAATTCTAATAAGAAATATTTATTCCTCATTAATAAATTTGTTTCTGAGAACTAACTGTTATGTTATTTTTTTAACTAGGTGTTATTTATAGACTGTATTATTTTATATTATTATTACCATACAATCTATAAGATATTTCGTAGTAATTTTCATTGTATTATTTTTTCTTGTTCGTTTACGTTTTATTTTAAAGATTATATCCTCGCATCAATTCAATGCAAAACTTTTACTCGGTATAAGCGGTTATAATGACTGCATTTCCTGATATTTAACAATTTTCCTAAATTTTCTCTTAAAATTTGACATGGAAATCCAGATTTATATATAATAAATTTGAGGTTTAACTGATTCTAATAAGACACATTAGTTAAAAAAATTTAGAACTTTATTAAGCATGAATACCTTAACACCTATGGAAGAAGAATTAACATAATAGATATATGTTTTAACGTCATCGTGTCTATGGAGATATTATGAAGTTATAGTTCATGAGAGTAATTGATTATACTGATAGTGATATATTATGTATGTACCTATATCTACGCAAAATTATATAAAAAATTATATGATATCTACCCTATCATTTTTTAGAATATATTTTATTATAAACAATTCGTGAAGCATACATGTTTTTAATATAAGATAATTTTAATTTCGCAAATATATACCTACCATAACGTTGCTTTAATGACAAAACATCGAATTTGCAAATTTGCCGGTTTCGACTTTTCTGTTGGAAAATAATATATTTTTTTTCAGTCTGCAGTGCCAAAACCGCAAATGCGAATATTGAATATTTTTGAAATATTTTTATACTAGGAAACTTATACCTATAAATAAATTACCTTTGGATATTTAACAACAAATTGAACTTTATTTCCCTTCTTTTGAAAAAATTAGAAAATGCACATTCGTTGTTTTGGCAGTGGACCGACGATATGCTTTATAACTTGTGAGAAAAATAATAAAAATATCTACTATAATTTTTAGTAAAATTGATTTTTTAATACATCGTACTGTAGACAAATCGTGAGGCATACATTTTTTAATATAAATCAAATTTTAGTTTCGCAAATATAAACCAGGTAAGTAAAAATTTTTATATATATTTTTTTTAATAGAAATGTTTTTAATTTTCTATATTCATTTATTTGTTGTATCCGTATAATTTGTTTTCGAACCTTATTTGGGTATTAAGTCGCTATTCTATATAAATTGTTTATATATTTTTTTAAATAAACCATGCGTAGCAAAAGGAGTGTTCAGATTGTTTTTTTCTCCAAAAAACCAACCTATGACTAATCCTTTTGGCGCAGAGATTTATTTAACAAATTCTTTAAATAATTTATAAGATGGTGGATACCCAAAGCAGGTGCGAGAAGTAGTTTTTTTATTATAAATAAATTAAACAGCGTTATTAACAAAAATTAACAATTTATTTAATATTAATGAATATACGAAATTTTCATTGTTTTTGAGAAATAAATATTTGTTCACTATAAATAAATTAAAAACGGAATTAATATTCCTGAAATTAATGTATTCATCAACAATAAATCCACGCAATTTTCTGTAAAAAGTCTTATTCCTGAGGAATAAATATTTAATGCTCAGAAACAAATATTTAATCTTCAGAAACAAATTTTGAATGTTCACAAATAAATATCTAATGTTCAGAAACAAATATTTCTTACAAATAAGTATTTTGATTTAATTGATAATATTAAATATTCGGCTTTTAATCAAATAAATGCCTTGATTCTCCCAATTAAATGTTTAGTTCGCCAAATACAAAGAAATCATTTATTTGGTTGAAATAAAATTTATTTCTCCCAACTTAATCATTTTCTCAGTGTAGAGATTTCGTTATTCAGACTGGGAAGTCATCGCGTTATGCGCAAATTTATTGCTTTAAATATAAGGAACATGCTTCTTACAGCATAGTATAAATTTCGGTTCCTTTTTTACAATGAAGCCAATTTGTGTTTTATTCCTCCATTAAAGTGTGATTACTGATTATGCAACAAGTAAGAACACGCCTCTCCCGAAGTCTCGGGTTTGATTCTCGTTCAAATTCGGATTTTTCCAGATGCAAAAATTAATCCCAACATACTCGGATCATGCGTGTATGTTCGTTGTCTCTAAATATGTATGCCCTCCCGTGCAAGGTACCTCAAGGTATCTTTACTTGTGACCCAAATTTAAAAATATACCGCCGTCTATAAATACTCTCCTTCTTAATCAACACAACTTAATCCATTGTAATTGCATATAGCGTAGAAACAAAAAAAATATGCTTGTCACGATATACAAACGCAATACGGCCCAAGCCGTAATAATTATGTTAATAGCAGCTTCGAATGCAATACTTTGACACTATTGGAATAAATTACGACCCAGTACGGTGCATCGAGCCATTCTGGAAAAATGCCGTGGGTCTTTTAATGGGCCCTAATAACAGTCCGATACGTTTTTAATTTTCAAATGGATACAACACTACCTGCTTCTCCACTTGGGCTATTCATTATAAACATACAGAGACGTACTGACACACACAATAATTTCATGTGACATACAGCAATTAGATAAACGAAGATTTGTGTGAAAATAACTTGGAAAAAATCAAATAAAAAATTTAAGACACGGATGAATAGAAAATGGACTGGGTTCCGGACAAAATTTCCATGTAGTAGTCTAGTTCAGAAGTTAAAAAAACGGTGTTAATTAGTGATAAAGGTTGTAAAAATATGGGCGATAGCTCATTGGATTCGGAATGACGTCTAGAAAAATTGCAAAAGTTATTAACAAATTAAGATAAAAAAAGGCATTTAGTTTTTCGCAAATAATTCAGAAACTATTAATAATTAAGAAATTTAAAAAAAAAGGTTCTTAAAGAGGACGAAATTTCCGATAAAATAGTCCTAACACCCGGAACTGTACCTCCATTATTAAGGGGCCTAGTCGGAAAAAAGCTTCGGATAGCTGTGTCACTCTCTAGAAAGTTTTTATACATGCGCCGCTGAATAATTTTGCTCTTGACTATACCTTCACTGGACGTTTTATTCACCGACTTCATTGAGGTGCGATTCCCGATAGAGGTAACACTTCCTTGCTCCATTTGTAGTGACAAAGATACTTATTTAGAAAATTCATTTTAACCAAATAGTACGGAATAAAAGTTTGAAACTTGGTGCTGAGCATAATTATGAAGATTCATTCTAGACGACATGTATGAATTTTAATTTCGAATTTTACCGATTGATATCATAATTCAGGAGCTAATCAGGACCAAATTTCACTTATATTTACAGTATAAATTTTTCCTACATAAAGTGAAAATTAATTAAAATAGATATACATGTACTCTCTAGTACACTTTCAACTACTGATCCTCCAAATTTGGTGTAATTTGACCAAACCGTATGGAAGAATTAAATTTTGAAAAATTACCTTACAAACACTGGTTCGATTAGCCCTCTTAATAATTTTAATTTAATGGTGAAAATAGTGCCCCGCGCGGCGAACGCGACGACGCTGCCGCAGACCTCAGAATCCGACCGTAGCAATAAAAAAAATTTTTTAGCTATAAAATATTAATTAAAAAATTTCAAAAAATTATCGAATCATCTAGACATCCCAAGGAACAATATCCACTTAAAAAATTTTTTTTCATCCATTTTTCATAAAATGCGCTTATTATTAATTAACAAATTTTTTGGAGTTACGTTTATGTTTATAATCAGATAATCGTTAAAGTAAAGACGTGAAAATTATAACCGATGCTGGATACATTGTGACAAGTATACTTTATGAAATAATCACATTACGATATTTTTAATTGTTATAGTTCATTAGTTATTAATTTTTACGTTAACAAAGAAACTCAACAAACGATAAAAAAAGGTAAACAATTTTTTTTATCAATATTTGTTAGTATCACTTTTTGTATATCAAAACACTATTAGATTTTATAATTTTTTAATTTTTAGTGGTATTTGTTTAAAAAAATGTTATAAACAAATGGATTAGTTGCATATTTTAGAATTTTTTTTTGCCAAATTATTAGTGGAATGATGATTTAAAAAAAATTTTTTTTTCTAAAAAAATTTTTTTATTGTTAATAATCATTTTTTAACTTTCTTCATTATTTAAATAATAGATTAACAAAAATTTTTAACTTCCCGCTAAGAAAATTGAAAATTTTCAGAAATTGGGAAGTTATTGGTTTCACCCCGATTTTCGAAAATCGAGTTTTTGTCAGATCTCGACGTTTTGAGGTCCTAAGAAGCTATTCTTGACTATTCCCACGATGGTGTCTGTATGGCTGTATGTGTGTGTACGGTGTATGTAAACCTCTCATAACTTTTGAACGGCTTGACTGATCGAAACGCAGTTTGCGGCATTCTAAAGGGGTTGACTCAACTTAGATTTCCTGTGAATAAGAACCGATTTTGTCCCGGTAGATATTGAGAAATCTCAAAAATAAAATTTTCAAAAATTTGTTTTTGGAATATCTTTTAGACTACTCAACCGAACAATTCCAAAATCTAATCAGCTCTTCTCCTTATAAAACAACGTCGATCGTCGTAAACAGCATCAAAATGGTTGATTCGTTCGAGAGATATCGATTACGAAAATTTCGCAAAATAGTGTTTTTTTGAAATAACATTCAAAATTCCTGTCGGATCGATTTTTGGTACCAAGATAACTTTTGTACTAAAAGAACTGCGTTGAATGCCGTAAACTGCATCAAAATCGGTTAATTCGTTCAAGAGATATCGATTACGAAAAAATTCGCAAAAAAGTGTTTTTTTTTAAATAATCAAAATTTTTGCCGGATCAATTTTTGGTACAAACATAACTTTTTGTACTTGAAAAACTTGAATGCTGCAAACTGCATCTCGATTGGTTAATTTGTTCAAAAGATATCGCAGTTCAAAAAATTACAAAAGAAAGTGTTTTTTAATATAATTTCGAGATTTTTCACCTAATCATAGAGCTCAAAAAAATGTATGTGTATAATATTTTAAGCTCGGAAAGCTCAAAATTAACCAATACGTATATTTTTGAGTGCTCGAGAATAGCGGGAAGTTTCAGGGATGGCCTGCAGGGTCAACCGATTTTCAGATTTTTTTTTTCTAAATTTATCATTTGCAATTTTCTACCTTTATCACTAATTAACACTGTGTTTAACTTGTGAACTAGACTATAGCGCTTAAATCGCCGTATATACTACTTATTATAGATGTTTGGCACCTTTTTGAATCTGGGAACAGTATTTAAAATATTGTTTCATTCACTTTTTTTCATGATTCTGGAGTTTCCCAAGTGTCAAACATAAGAAATACTTTTATACGATTCTTTAAAGAAAAATATAATTGGTTTATGATGAGCGTGCTATTTAAAAATTTCGCCCGTCATTACTAATAATGTATCGTTCACCAAAAGATCTTTGATAGCCCTAGTACTGAGCGTTGGAAAACTCTCTTGTTCGAACCACTACTGATTTAGCTCTTTTTACCTGTAGAATACCTGCCAGGATTGCGAACAAAATATTATCTTGTGACAAGTCTAAGTATGTTACCTCTTTGATATTACAATTGGAAAGGAAATGCTCGATTAACAACCGGAAAATCAAATATCACAATTTATAACACAATATTTTAATTTAATAAGTAGGTTTTTGAACTTTTGCTCTGTTGATGAAATAAGCCAGAACAGTTTTTTCTGTGGCAGTTTTAACATTCTTCGAATCAGCACCATGTTTTTAAACGTTCATAGATAAATTCGTACACTTTTATAGATTTTCACTAGTTGTTAACACAATTCTTTTAGCAACAGATATTGCAAAACTTCTAGATTCATATAAATTATATTATGATTAAGAAACAGTTAAATGACAACATTTTTATTTTGGTCAATTTTGCAAGTGGATTAGAATAAATTAGGAGCAGATCTAGAAAAAAATAACAGGGGTGGCACATAAGATCAACTCATATAGGATGTGGATGTAGGATATATATATATATATATATATATATATATATATATATATATATATATATATATATATATATATATATATACTATATATATATATATATCTATATATATATATATATATATATATATATATATATATATATATATATCTATATATATATCTATATATATATATCTATATATATATATATATCTATATATATATATATCTATATATATATATATATATATATATATATATATATATATATATATATATATATATATATATATATATATATATATATATATATATATATATATATATATATATATATATATATATATATATATATATATATATATATATATATATATATATATATATATATATATATATATATATATATATATATATATATATATATATATATATATATATATATATATATATATATATATATATATATATATATATATATATATATATATTGATATTCAGCAAACTCAGACCATTTATCCTGACCCATGGTTAATTTCAAGCAGGTCTTAATCCTTTTTAACTATATATTTGTGCTTCATGTCTTGCGATGGTGGATACGGAGGTAGCGATGATGAAATATGTTTATTAGATACTTGTAGAAAAATAAAATAATAATCACAACATTTATAATAGGAAATTTGGATAGCACAACGTAGTTAACAGAGGCAGACTGCAAAAAAAGGAGCAGACAGTACATTAAACCAGTATTTTAATTGCAAACTTTTGCTCCTCCCTATTTCACCGCTTTTGTTTGCCCCCTCTCTGCTAATCAACGTTTGGTGTTTTTCCGACGACACATGTTCTCGTCACAGTGGATTTACGCGTATGACATTCTAAAGTTCTACACTTTATACAACAACGTATCACTGTTTCTGAAGACGCGGTTTGCCTCGCCATTTTTTACGTCCACTAATGTCTTTATACTCGTCGTACACACAACAGATCTCTAGCTTGAAAGTTCTTATGCTGACAAAAAAATTACTAAATGATGAAAACAAAATAACCCCCCATCGACAAAACACAAGGTAATCAATACGGTGACTAGTTGCTAAACAGCTGTGCTTTGCTTATGGACCAAAACGATATTCGCTCTTACCTACTAGATATAAAAAATTCTTTGCTGTAGATCACAGGTCAACAGCCGTTTTTACATGCAAAAAGATTAATTACCACTTGTAAGTAGACTGTCTGCTGAAACTGATATAGGCCTATAATCACTTACATCTTTTCTCTGATCTTTCCACTGACTGGGTAAAGTGCCTGTTGTAAATGAGAGATTTTTAGGTGTATCAAAGATTTTCTGATATACTGGTGAATATGTTTTATTAGTTTACTTGATATATCATTTGGACTCAGCAGATTTATTTTTTGGGTTAGAGATGGTCAAAATAATATAATCTTCTATAGTTGGATGAAGAAATAAATTATGTATAATTTTGTCCTCAACAATAGCTTCTGGAGTGTCTGTATTTTTTTTTCTATTTTTGTTGCCATTTCATTACCAATATTTATAAAATAGTTATTTATATAATTAGCTTTAGTTATTATTTGTTTCCATTTACATCATTTATATTGAGTTTTCGTTTTATTTACTATTACTGTTAGTCGCACTATTTATGGTTATCCAGATTTTCTTGTAATTTCCATTAGCATCAATTAGTTCTCTACTATAATAATCATTTTTTTTTCTGTTTTTCTTGTATTCCTATATTGGGTATATTTTGTTTTCTGTTCTTCTGAATTTTTTTTTAATAATAATGGCCCCCAAATGTAAAACAAAAGTCAGTGATTTTATCTCCGGAAGAAGTAAAGTTAGAGAACTTTTTGCTTTCTCGACTGATCGTATATTCAGTAAGTGTCTCAATAATAATTTGATTTTAATATTATAAAAAAATTAATTAAGAGAGGAAGAAAAAAGAAAATTACTATTTTTACTCATTATTTTAAAATTAAAAATTGATTATACGTGACACGTTAAAAATTAAAATTGAAACATTTTTTATCATATTCTGTAACACAAAATTTTTTAAAGTAATAACATACCGAATATTAAAATAAACAATTACTATTTAATGAATCTATTAGTATTATTATCACTGCAAAACGCGACATGGAAACGAAACATGTAAACCATTTTAAATTAATGTGATACATCTAATTAGGAATTATTTATGAGATAAAAGCAATTCGAAATATTAAGAATAAATTAATGGAGGTTCCTTCGAACATAGTTTACTGTATTTTGAATTAAACAAATATTAATATTTAAATACATGTGATTTAGATGCAAAGATATTAGTGACATTCGAAAAAAACGGATGCAAAAAAAGCAAAATAATATAAAAACAAATTTTAATTTATGTTAAATAATTCAAATCGTTATTATTTATGATAAATTATAATTTGATGCATTATATCTTAACATTTACTAATTATTTTGTTCTCGAAATAACTGTTTATTTAATTATTATTTATTACTTCTCTATATCTATCCATCACACTTAATACAATAAAAAAAATTTTTATGGATTGTTTTGGTATCTACGGAGAAAAATGATTATGAATGTTTGTTCCTTAAAATAAAAATATGCATTTCTACGTAATACACTTCCGGAATTAAGTGGATAAGACAAAACCATAAGGAACAAAATTGAAATCAATTCTTGGCAAAATATGTCGTTATTTAAAACGGCCTTTGTAGGAGAAAATATTGTCTGAACAGGATTTGGGATGAGATAAATATCTTCTAAGCTACCAACATTGAAACACCAAATAAATATACAGTGTACAACAAGATAAGATATTAATAGTAATAATAATAATAATAATAATAATAATAAGATGCGCCTCGCAGACGGAAGCATCCTAAGACATCTGGATGCCGGAGAGACCTATACATATCTGGGTGTGCAACAAAGGCACATCCAGGATGTATCACAAATAAAAGATTCTCTCCGCGGTAAGTACAGACACCGCCTCCGAAAGATTTGGTCTTCCGAACTTTCGGGGAAGAACAAGGTGTCTGCAACTAATATGCTTGCCGTTCCGGTTCTGCTCTACTCCTTCGGAGTAGTAAAGTGGAGGGTAGATGAGCTGCGTCAATTAGACAGAGATACCCGCAAGATGATGAATATTCACAGAAGTATTCATCCTAGATCGTCCGTTCCTCGTGTGTACCTCCCACGTCAACGGGGGGGCCGAGGTCTCTTGAGCCTGGAGTGTACGCATGGCAGAGTAGTACTGAGGAGCTCAGATCCCCTCTTGCGGTTCGTAAAACATCACGAAACTGTAGAAGTGGGAGCAGGATTGTTCAAGGCAGCAAAAAGAGCCGCAGATGAACTCGGTCTCGCATTTGACATCAGGCGAGGAGGCTGGCGAGGTGCTGATGTTGTCAGTCACCGAACTTCAGCCAAATCGTCTGAAAGCCCGAATCAGAGCTGCTGAAACGGAAAATCTGTTTCGGCAGCATGTCGATAAACCCCAGCATGGCATCTTCTATAAGAACATAGAAACACTGGGTTTATCGACCAGGCTGACATTCGCCTTTCTAAAGTCAGCCGGGCTTAAGTCAGAGACCGAAGGATTCATTATGGCCTGCCAGGAGGGTGTTATCAACACCTTGGTCTACCGTAGCCGCGTATGGCGTGTAGAGGTTCCTGATATCAACTGCAGGACCTGCCATCAGGCGCCGGAATCGCTCATGCACTTACTTTCTGCATGCCCCATATATGCGATTTCGACCTACATCCACCGACATAACGCGGCTTTACGAATGCTATACTACCATCTAAGGCACTCGTACGGGATAGACCAGACACCAGTGCTGCCTTACGTCCCCGGAGATATTGAGTCCGTTGTCGAAAACGAGAAATGCCGAATTTACTGGAACTACTCGTTCCCGACTGTCAGGCTAATACAAGCCAACAAGCCGGACATAGTCCTCCTCGACCATCAACTCAAGGTGATGTATGTCATCGAGTTCTCGGCACCTGCAGAGAAAAACATCACCTTGAAGGAGGAGGAGAAACGGACCAAATATCGCGATCTCCGGTACGAGCTCCAAGTGCTGTACCCAGGCTACTCGGTAAAGATGGTCGTCCTTATAATCGGTGTACGCGGAGGGATAAAGCCTACGCTGCTCTCGGAACTGAAGATCATACCGGCCTGCCAAAATCAGCCGAGTGGCTGGCAGGCCAAATGCTGAAGGCGGTCATTCTGGGTTCTCTCCGTCTGCTTAGGGCACACGATTCTGGTATCTACAGTCACTAACCCTGCGGGATATGGGGAGTGGCTGTAGTTGATGCCGGCGCGACTCCAGTGAGGCGTCGGAGGCCACGGGAGGACTGACCGGCATGAGGAAACCGAAAAAATAATAATAATAATAATGTTTATTCACAAGAATATTTACAAGAATGTTGTTGAAAATAATACAACATATGTATAATTATTTAGGAACAGACAAGGATTATCATTAGAACTTGTAACAGAGGACAACGAAAATTAAAAAAGTCGTCTTTAACTGCTGCTAAACATAAAAAATTAGGTGTTAAAACAGTTGGGGAACAAATTAATTATTGAAGAGGAAGTGTATATTACACTAGGGTCATGAATGTAAGTAAAACACTAATTGATCTAGTTTTAACAAGTAATTTTAATGCTGTTGGTTCTACTGTAATAAATAATTATCACATAACAGACCATTCGATACTCCATGTAAATTTAGTAAATGGGGAAGACAGTATTACAAAATGCACTAAAATAATAAGAACTAAGATTGATTATGATTTATCGACACCTATGCTTATTGAACAAAGTTAGAGATACGAATGTACAAATTTAAATGTGGTAAAAAAATGTATTTTTGAAAATGTTCCCATATAAATTAGGTCAAGAACCACGTCATGAGCATATGGCAGAACTATTAATTCCATAACCTGTCCTGCGTAGTGCCTCGCAGTCATCTTTTCATTAACGAATATGGCTAGTTGAATTCTGCAGTTGATCGATATACGACCCCATATGCACAGGGATCTACCCCCCACGCAACATTATCCTTGAAACCTTTCCCCTACTCTTCTCTACACCAGTACTGTCCCATCATCTGGGACAAGCTAAAAAACGTGAATCGTCAGTGACCAAGCACCTGTCCCATTCCTGGTTACCCCCAGTTCTATGTTGACTAGCAAACTACAACTGTATTTTTTTGTGGTCTCGTCTATTGTGGAATCCTTTTGGGTTACTGACACATTAAAATACTTTCATCGCGCCTGTCTGTCACCGTTTAATTTGACTCTTGAACAACTGTTTCCAATGCCAGTTCCCGATTGGTTCGGTTGAATTAATAGCCCCATCTCGAGAATACCAATAATACTCTCGTTATTTTTTTTTTTTTTTTTCCGGAATATCCGATGCCGGCCAGTCCTCCCGTGGCCTCCGACGCCTCACGGAAGTCGCGCCGGCGCATCAACTACAGCCACTCCCCCACATCCCGCAGGGTTAGTGACTGTAGATACCAGAATCGTGTGCCCTAAGCAGACGGAGAGAACCCAGAATGACCGCCTTCTGCATTTGACCTGCCAGCCACTCGGCTGGTTTTTGGCAGGCCGGTATGATCTTCAGTTCCGAGAGCAGCGTAGGCTTTATCCCTCCCGAGTACACCGATAATAAGGACGACCATTTTGACCAAGTAGCCTGGGTACAGCACTTGGAGCTCGTACCGGAGATCGCGATATTTGGTCCGTTTCTCCTCCTCCTTCAAGGTGATGTTTTTCTCCGCAGGTGCCGAGAACTCGATGACATACATCACCTTGAGTTGATGGTCGAGGAGGACTATGTCAGGCTTGTTGGCTTGGATTAGCCTGGACAGTCGGGAACGAGTAGTTCCAGTAAATCCGGCATTTCTCGTTCTCGACAACGGACTCGATATCTCCGGGGACGTAAGGCAGCACTGGTGTCTGGTCTACCCCGTACGAGTGCCTTAGATGGTAGTATAGCACTCGTAACGCCGCGTTATGCCGGTGGATGTAGGCCGAAATCGCATATATAGGGCATGCAGATAGTAAGTGCATGAGCGATTCCGGCGCCTGATGGCAGGTCCTGCAGTTGATATCAGGAACCTCTACACGCCACACGCGGCTACGGTAGACCAAGATGTTGATAACACCCTCCTGGCAGGCCATAATGAATCCCTCGGTCTCCGACTTAAGCCCTGCTGACCTTAGAAAGGCGAAAGTCAGCCTGGTCGATAAACCCAGTGTTTCTATGTTCTTATAGAAGACACCATGCTGGGGTTTATCGACGTGCTGCCGAAACAGTTTCTCCTGTTCGGCAGCTCTAATTCGGGCTTTCAGACGATTTGGCTGAAGTTCGGTGACTGACTCAACATCAGCACCTCGCCGGCCTCCTCGCCTGATGTCAAATGCGAGACCGAGTTCATCTGCGGCTCTTTTTGCTGCCTTGAACAATCCTGCTCCCACTCCTACAGTTTCGTGATGTTTTACGAACCGCAAGAGGGGATCTGAGCTCCTGAGGATGTTACATGCCATACTCAGTACTACTCTGCCATGCGTACACTCCAGGCTCAAGAGTCCTCGGCCCCCCCGTTGACGTGGGAGGTACACACGAGGAACGGACGATCTAGGATGAATACTTCTGTGAATATTCATCATCTTGCGGGTATCTCTGTCTAATTGGCGCAGCTCATCTACCCTCCACTTTACTACTCCGAAGGAGTAGAGCAGAATCGGAACGGCAAGCATATTAGTTGCAGACACCTTGTTCTTCCCCGAAAGTTCGGAGGACCAAATCTTTCGGAGGCGGTGTCTGTACTTGCCGCGGAGAGATTCCTTTATTTGTGTTACATCCTGGATGTGCCTTTGTTGTACACCCAGGTATGTATAGGTCTCTCCGGCATCCAGATGTCTTAGGATGCTTCCGTCTGCGAGCTGCGCATCTTCAGGGAATTCCCCGCATCGTCCTCTCTTGAGGTGGACGACTGCACATTTGTCCAACCCGAACTCCATACCAATTGCCCGCGTATATTCTTCGACCACCCTAAGAGCGTTTTGTAGTTCGCGCTCTCCGGAGGCATAAAGTTTAAGGTCATCCATATAAAATAGATGGGTGACCTTATGCCTCCGGTCGCTGGGTGGCCCACATTGATATCCGCGGGTTTGGCGGAGCCCAACAGACAACGGCAGCAGTGAGATGCAGAAGAGGAGAGGACTCAGGGAGTCACCCTGGAAAACTCCTCTCCTAAATGCCACCTGCTCTGTCGTGACCCGCTGTGCACCTGATGTTATGGTGAAGCGGGTCTTCCAGAGCGGCAGCAGCTGTTCTATGCATCTCACTAGTGGTGCTGGTACCGCAAGACATTCGAGTAAGTGCAACAATAGCTGATGCGACGTTGTATCAAATGCCTTGCGGTAGTCAATCCAGGCCATCGATAGATTCCGCTTGTATTGCACAGAATCCTGTGTAATACAGCGGTCTATCAGCAGGCTGTCCTTGCAACCTGCCATGCCCTTCTTGGCACCACGCTGTTCGTGTATCTGCTGGAAGACCGGATCAACAGACCTCAGTGTCCTAGCATACAAGATACGTGTAAATATCTTGTAGCAGGAGTTAAGGCAAGTGATCGGCCTATAATTCCTCGGGTCGGAGAGATCCCCCTTTTTGGGGATAAGCACAGTACGTCCCTCGACGAACCAGTCCGGAATCTGCTGCCCCTCGTTCAACCATGAGTTGAAAACTCGCGCCAGACGACGGTGAGTGGAAGGAAATTTCTTCCACCACCAGTTGTTAATGCCGTCTGGGCCCGGGGCAGCGAAGTTCTTGGTACCAACAAGTGCTTGTTGGACTTCCTCCGTACTGATTGCCGGGCACACTTCTTCTGGCTCTTCAAGATGTCTGTGACACAAAGCCTCGAAGTGTGCAATTGATGGAGTGTCGCTATTGAATGGACGTGTCGTTTCGTAGATTCCTTTCCAGAAGGTTTCGACATCTTCTACAGTCGGCGGATTCTCGACGACACGCTGTGGCTTCTGAAAGAGGCGGGGAAGGATTCGTACGGAACAAATTGTTTTGTTCCATACTCCTCACCCGCCTCCTCAATGTTTTCTTTATCGCCACGAGTGCTCGGATCCTATCTAGACAGTGCTGCTTGATGGTAAGCATCACTGTCAGATTTAGAGTATGGTGTTGACGTCTTAATCCAGCTGCTATGCGCCGGATTCTGGGAGTAAAGACCCTCCCAGTCGTCTTATATTCCACCACACTCTGGATCCGAGAAGCGTGTTGTCTGGCCGACTGTATTTTGCCCTCGATTTTTTGTACACGCCGCTTGGCTTTTCGACCCCGTGATTGGTTGACCTCTCACGGGGGACGAGTTGCTTCGCGGCGTTGTACACGGCACTGTTGATTTGCCAGATGTCGGCATCTTCCGGAATTTCCTCATCGATGACCTCGTCCATTCTAGCCAGGTCTTGTGGCTTTAGGTTAGCCCTGGTGTTAAGGCTAACCCCTCGTCCTTAAGTCTACATCGGTGAACTCTAAAGGATGTTCCCCATCAGCTGGTAATTGCCGCGGTGGGACTGCGGCTGGCAATTCTTCCGGCTGACGGGGTGCCCTTACGTAACCTGTCCTGAGCAGAAAGGATACTTGATCTCTCAGATGTTGTTGAGAGAAGGCGCGATGCTCTGTGCATTTCGCACCAAAGTGCATGCATTCGCGCCATGTATCCCCTTCGCTCAGGTTCGCTACTCTCGCGGCAGGTCAGCAAGTCATCCCGAAGTTCCCTCGTCCACTTAAAGCGTCCGTGTACAATGCCAATGTCGTCGTTGTTGAGACTATCCGGTGAGGCCCCTCCCGCCTGTCTCTGACCCCCATCCGCTTGGGGTCGATCGTGAGGGGCCCTTCTTCTTAGTTCATAAGGAACCCGAAGTAGAAGGGGTACCAGGTGGTTAGCCTTGGTACCCCCGGCCGACATTAGTCAGGCAGAGTAGCCTCTGCCTGTCCAGGGTGCACCAACGTGGAGGTTGCCGACCTTGCACCCCTCTCGTTATTATTATTATTATTATTATTTTTTGCATTATAAATACTTATGAAACTTTAGGCTCGCTAGCTCTGTATATTATTTTACTTCTCAACACTTTACTAAAATTACATATTTTGAACGCATCTAACAAGATCAAGGACTAGTCCGTCTCTGCTTTAATATCTCGTCTTTAATATAAGCTCTCTCAACTCCATAATTTGCCTGTAGGGTAGTAGTTGGTAAATACAGTTTGTTTTTCTGCTTTTCACAAGTGTTTTGAAAGCATCATTGCATGGGAGTTGGAATTTAAATTGAAAATTATTGCTATTTTATAATAATGGACAATTTTCAACATTTACTGCTTCTTCGTTATTAATGTAAGTTACTATTTATGTTCCTCGATTTGTGAACGTATACATTTAGCTATTTATCTTATCCTTGTTTCTTCAGTTCGTTTAGAATTAATTGAAGTAGAGACTTTAATGTTCGTTCAACACTGCATTGGTTACTTGTTAGAAAAATATGGTTACTATTGTTGGACAAGAAATATTTTCTTTTAGATTTTCTATGGGAAGTTGATTCAAATATAAAAAAATTAGAAAGAAGTTAATATATATACGTAAAAATATTTAAATTGTAATAATAATTTTATGGCTTAATTATTTAGATAAATTAAAAATTAAAAAATTACAGTCAAGAATTTTTTCAGTTTAAATCTGCAAGCACAAAAAACAGAGTCAAATGAAAAATGATGACAGAACTGAATGTCAAAAAATTATTATTATATATGTTTTTGCACAAATTGGTATGTTATTAAATCCTTACTGACTTAATGTGATTGATTAAATTGACTTTACTTAAATCTGAATCAATTCAAATTATTGAAGGTGGTATTTTCTCTTTTTTTATTTGAAAATCGAAAAACTGAAAAAAAATTAAGTCAAACTTTTGTGAGGATTTGTAATTTCATTTTTCGTTCATTTATTATTGCAAAAATATTCACTTCTACCCAGTAACATGCGAGGTTACAAACGTTTTGGAAAATTGTAAATTAGATCTGCATAAGAACAATTTATGTAAACGTATATGAATTCTTTTTCGTTTTTTACTTTCTTATACCTAATATAAGGTATAAGGAAGTATAGTAATCGTTATTTTTTTGGCTTTGAGATTTTGATATATATATATATATATATATATATATATATATATATATATATATATATATATATATATATATATATATATATATATATATATATATATATATATATATATATATATATATATATATATATATATATATATGTATATATATATATATATATAATATATATATATATATATATATATATATATATATATATATATATATATATATATATATATATATATATATATATATATATATATATATATATATATATATATATATATATATATATATATATATATATATATATATATATATATATATATATATATATATATATATATATATATATATATATATATATATATATATATATATATATATATATATATATATATATATATATATATATATATATATATATATATATATATATATATATATATATATATATATATATATATATATATATATATATATATACACACACATATATAAATATATATAAAGAATGTATAAAAAAGTATTCATTGTGAAATCTATAAGAGGTAATATTCAACCTCTTAAAAAGTGCTTAAGTGTAGTGATATAACACCATTATTTTAAAAGTGAACAGTTACTCTGGAGGTCATATCTAAGAGTTATACTGTTGTTGACATTCACATTTAAAACAAAACATAGACAAAAAATGCTAAAACAATAATCACAACAGAATAACTGAAGTATCATCTTGATGTAATATATTTTTTCCGCGCTAAAAATACTAAAAAATATATACTTTCACAATATAAGAATTTTTATTTTCATCACAGATCAATAAAATACCCCATTATTCTGCATATTTTTGACAACATACTAATATAGTTAATACAACTAGTTTTTTTGACAGTTGGATGTCTCCAATGTAATATATTTTTTCCGCGCTAAAAATACTAAAAAATATATACTTTCACAATATAAGAATTTTTATTTTCATCACAGATCAATGAAAATACCCCATTATTCTGCATATTTTTGACAACATACTAATATAGTTAATACAACTAGTTTTTTTTTGACAGTTGGATGCCTCAAAAAAAACTGTAAAAATACAAACTTTAGGATATCTCTTCCTATTGCATAATTTTAAACATTCTGTATAGCAGAAAATAATACTTTTGTTATCTGTCAGTCCTCCTTTCGTGACAGAATGTTATTCATTTAATATTTTATTTACATGAATTATTCCCTTCAATAAATGCGGTTATCTATTCGTAGCGGAAGATGATGTTAATAAACGATTACAATTTTGCATTAAGTACATAATATTTTTAAAATGGTCTAGTTACTTTTCGTTGGTAGTAAGAAGAGCAGCACACAGACATTATCCTTAGAAAATAACCTTTATACAAAATGTTTTAATTTCAGTACAATATTTGGGACTAGGGAATGCCACTGATTAATATTAACCAAATAATAGTAAATTTTTATAATTCTATGAGATCAAATAAAACAAATGAATATCCACCTCGAAATTTTCAAAGGGTTTACTCAAATATTGACCGATATATACAGGGTGTCCCGGTCAAGGTAGAAAATAAGGGGCGTGTAGAACACGTGAAAATAACGAAAATAAGTTTATATAAAATTTGCTCCTTCGACCCGCCCTTGCTGAGATATTAACCCTTAATATCATTTTTTTAACGGTTTTATTTCTTATTGGAATGTGATAGTTTTTGGATAACGTTGAAAGCAAGTGAAAATTATTAGAAGAGTGTAATACACTTTTTTTGAAAAACGTCATGAGAGCCGATGGTAAACTAGCTATAACATTCCTAACCACAATCACAAAAAATTTGACGTCCCCAAACATTTTCAGAAAAAGAAATGTATTCTTTTGCGATTTCCATTGACCAGTTTTCGAGAAAAAGGCATGTGTCGTGTACAAGATATAGCGTATGCAAGATTATCGTTTTTATTTTTTCGGCGTTATTTAAAAGACCTCAAAAAACGGAAAGCGCTTTTTTCATTGTCAGTTTTAACTACTTTTTATGTGCTAGTAACGGATTTCGTCAGCGGACCTAGATATTCTTTTACGAATTTTTAAAAAATGTTCCGTTGGTAATGTGTCATTTGTCAGTAATACTCGACGATTTGGATGATTGACAGTATCTTTCTGTAAAAATGTTGACACGACCCTGTTTGTTTTTAAAAGTAATTTCTTAGCAGCAATTTTTTATTAAGATGTTTTATATTAATTTGTCACATTAACTTGTTGCAAGATGGTTTAAAAAAAGAGTTGGCGTAGAACAATTTCTTTTATTATTAATTAAGAAAAAGGTTGACACAAGTTACGATTTAATTTCGTTACAAGATATTCTTTTAATTTTTATAATGAAATACACTCTTGCAGAATATGTGCTTCGCAAGTGTTAAGATGATTTAATATTTTTTAATGAGTAAGGAATCATATGCTAACCACCCGTTCCGTCGAAAGCATTAGTAACTAACTCTACGTGGTCGTATAAGACAAGGCCAACTACCAAGGAACAGGGCAACACGTGCTTAGTTACCTATAAATTATATATGACAAATCCGTCTTCACGCAGTGATCCTGGTTGTACGACTGGTTGCATATATTACAGGTATATAAATAAACGCATACATATCGATCAATTTAATTATATGAAGATTTTAAAAAAATGTGATTTTTTATACAGGGTGTCCCAACTAAAAGTAGGCACCCTGAATAACTTTGGAGATAAAATTTTTTTAAAAATTGGTGAAACACACGTCGACCTTGTTTCCAAGCTGAGGCATCCGGTGTATCACGAAGCAGTGTTCATCGAATTGTAAAGGCCCACAAATTTCATCCATATAAATTTAAATTGGTACACGAATTAAACGAAGATGATCCCGATCGTCGGCTTGAATTCTGTGAGATTTTTAGTGAACAATTAAGCGGTAATGCCAATCTACTGTACAATACGTGTTTTTCTGATGAATCGACATTTCAGTTAAATGGGGAGGTAAACAGGCACAATTGTAGGTATTGGAGTGAAACCAATCCACATTTGTTCATGGAAACTCATGCCCAAAGGCCTCAGAAGTTAAATGATTGGGTTGGCATCTTAGGGGATCACATTGTCGGGCCGTTTTTTATTCCTGACAATTTAAATAGCGAAAGATACCTCGATCTGTTAGAAAATAACATCGACCCAATGATTACCCAAATCCTCGAAGAAGACGATAATCTTTTAGAGGGCGAACTGTTTTTCTAACAGGATGGGGCACCCCCACATTTTGCTACAGGAGGACGTGAATTTTTGGATAATCGGTTTCCTGAGCGATGAATTTGAAGAAGAGGTCCTGTGGAGTGGCCTACTAGATCACCCGATTTAACTCCCTTGGATTTTTTCTGTTGGGACATTTGAAATCGAAGGTATTTGCAACAAAACCCGCATCTCTGGAAGAGTTACGTGAAAGAATTGTTCGAGAATGCCGTTTATTGACTCCAGATGTGTTCAGAAATGTTCATACAGAATTTCAAGACAGATTATACTACTGTATGGAAGTCGGTGGGGGTCATTTTGAACAATACATACGATAATTTAAACTGCTTCTTTTATTATTATTTCCCGAACCTAAAATAATGAAACAATTATTTCTCAGGAACAAATCGATAAAAGTTAAAAAAAAAACACAGTTACGTAGAGAATTGAAAGACCTTTCAAAAGATGTATCTCTCGACCCCCTTTGCCATTTGAATTTTTCGAGGGGGTGGCCGTGTAGGGTAGAGGGATGATGATAGGTATACAAGTATTACATTAAAATATGTCCCCCTTGGAAACAAGGTCGACGTGTTTCACCAATTTTTCAAAAAAAATTTATCTCCAAAGTTATTCAGGGTGCCTACTTTTGGTTGAGACACCCTGTATAACTGCCAGTTCTAAAAATAGCAAATATTTCCAGCACCTGTTTATCTCTTAACTTTAAGGCAAATATTTTAGGGGTGCATCATAGAAAAAAAATTATATGAACTTATGGGATATTTTCATGTATTCTACACGCCCCTCAGAGATTGTCCATCTTCTTCAGGACACCTAAAAAAACATAATAAATATCAAATTTGTTTAAAATAAATTTACAGTTGACACAACTGAATTTAATGTGGGAGATTAAAAATAAGCTACGACAATTTCATTATTGTCTAAAGTTTGTATACTGCAGGAATTATCGCCTACAAGAGGTTATAGTGTTTCTATTGCACGATTATACAAAGCCAACTTCTAACATCATTGTTATATCATTGCATCTAGAAAAAATCAAACGCCAGATAATAACAATGATTTTATTCATAATCTTACTTCCTATTATATTGTAGGATAGGTTACAACACATCCATGGGAAACAACAAAACATGCATTAAACATTGCACATAATGCTATATCGTATTTCTATTGTCAGAAGGCCATGGAGGAAGACGGTGTAGTAATTCCGCCAACTTGATTCCGACATGTCCATATTGGCGACGCTGCCTTGTACAATGAGAAGTACCAATAAATTGCTCTTATTAGCATAAAATTATACGTTACATGGAGAATAGGAGACACGTGTTAAGCTGATAGGCGACGACCTATCTTTTTTGAAAATATGCGTATAAAAACTTTTAATTTTACTTTTACATTCTTCGCGGTTTCTGCATATTATTAGCAAGATAACTACCTAACCGAGAAACGAAAGCGAATAAGAATTGTATATCAATTGCTTTATTATTTTACATATTTAACAAGGTCAATTTAGACATATGTATAATGTACATACAATGTACATATACATTAAATGTATATTTATTTAATTATAAAAAAAATTAAAGAAGTCATAAGCAAGTCGATTTCTTAAGTTAGACAATGGTAAAATATATACTTAAGTTAAAATTCATTTATAATAATAACAAACACATCACACCCAGGATGCAAAATAAACAAAGACTCTCTCCAGCAGATGCAGATACCTAGTATGAACATTTTGACATCTGCGATATATATTATTGCTGTTTCAGTTCTGCTTTACTTTTTTTGGAGTAGTAAACTAGGCAGATGAGCTGCGCCAATTAGACATGCCTACAAAGTGATGCATCTTCAAAATAACATTCATCCTAGATTCGTTTCTCGTGTATGCATGACAAAGTAGTACTAACAAGGGCAGGGTCACACGTTCAAGTTTCCGATTCGATTGAAACTTCGTGCGCTTGCAATCCTTGATAGAAAAAACTATTTTTTCAAAAAATGGAGCGCGCCTCTAGCTTTTTCGAAAAATATTTCTCTGAACATTCAGTGTAATAAAGAAAATTAACTAGTAACAAAAGCAATAAACTGTTATAATTTATAACAATGTATGCACAACTTACCCTCTTAACTAGCTTGGTTATCACAAACTGGAGAAAATATGTAAAAACTCTGCAGCATCGGGTATGTTTCTATGGTTGTCTCCGTGAGTGATGTTCACTGTGGTTAAAAAATATGCTTATATTTTGAGAACGACCATTCAACATCTATTGATGTAATACAGGCATACTTAAAATAGTCTTTGAATTCACTTAACGGATCTAGGGTTGCACCATCAGTACCACCACAAAAATTAATCTGGTAAAACCGGTGTCTTGCTTTAACACACGTGCGAACTTATCTCTAACGGGCTCATTTTTTTGCGTCACTTATACAGGGTGTCTCATCAGGAATTGCATCCATCGATATAGGGAAAAGTACACACCACAAAATTTTGAAAATTTAAGAAATTACTAACGGCAGTGTGGTCAATCCAACTAAAATAATTACAAGCATCTGGTACTTCCGGTTATACCGGAAGTCGATACCAACTTGCTTATTTTTAATGGAACACCCTATATATTTTAGGGGTTTCGACAGAAAAGATCATAAAATTCTGAGTCAAAAACATGTAGGATACCCTATGCCTAACCCCAGTTGTTTCAGAGATATTTGACATTTTAAAGAAATTTGACAGGTGTAATGGTTTACAATAATCTTTATAACCTTCTTCGTATAAAACATACTCATTTGCTTCTTGGCATGCAGAAAGATCATAAGGTTAGCTACACTCTGCAGTTTAAAGAAATTCAATAATAGGATACCAAGTGTTCCATTCTTAACTTTACATTTTGTAAACTTCAAACCGTGAAAATTTGCTTAGGTCAAATGGAACACCCTGTATTTTTTACATCAAGTTACGTAAAATTCCTTTTTTTCTGATATAAGCATTGTGGCCGTTTAAGTTACAACTTATTTATATTTGCGATTTTCTTAGAAATCAAGAATTTTTAGTAAACATTTTATCAAATTAGCCATGATTAGAAACAATCAATAATGTCAGTCATTCTCTTATGTCAAAAAATGCCACCGCGTTTAAATTACACTCACGAAGACTTTTTGAATTTGTTTATTATTTATGGAGAATGTGATACTGATAAAGTAATATCCAGAACTTGTAATAAATACATTTGCTACTCGATATCCCCAAAAATGGAAACCGTCACCAAACACTGTAAAACGCTTACTGGATAATTTTAAAAACTATGGCTCTGTCAAGGCAAGAATTAAAAAGCGGAAACCTATTGTTGATGACGGAAACGTAAAAATAGCAATTCTGGGATATTTTCATGCATTTCCAATGATGTCATGATGACATGCTGCTCTGGAATCGGGACTATGCAAGGATTCAGTATACAGAATCTTAATTAAACGATAAATTTCACCCGTTTTCGTTTCAAATGGTTTCAAATGGTAAAAACAGAAAAACATTGGGTTAGTCAACAAAGCTGACCATCGCATTTTAAAGCTAAGATTTAAGTGGGAACCAAGGGATATGTATATTGTGGTTTCTCAAAATGCAGTTGCTTTACTACCATCTATGTCACTCATATGAGATAGACCAGTCATCAGTGATGTCTTGTGTCCCCCAATATACTGAGTCCATTGCCAAGAACTAGAAGTGACGTATTTACTGAAACTACTCGTTCTTGACCATCAGGCAAACCTACGTCAATAAACCTGACATAGTCCTCTTTATCCATCAGACTAAAGTGATGTCTTCGACCGTTAAGATAAACAACTTTAAAGAAGAAAAAGAAAACGACTAAATATCGATCTTGGGTACGGATTCCAAGGACTGTACCCGGTCAAAATAGTAGTTCTAATATTCAGTGAGTGGACTTGGAAATATGAAGCTTTTGCTGCTCTCGGTCTAAAAGAACTGTCTGAAATGAGCAGAATAAAAGTCCAAGTGTAGAAAGCGATCATCCTGGGTTTTCACAGGGCACATGATTATGAGATCTACAGGCATTAACCCTGCAGTATGTGGGGAGTGACTGTAGCTAATTTGCCGGCTTAACCTCAGTGTTGTTCGAACATTGGTAAAATTGTCAGGCATGAAAAATTCGAAAACAACAAATAAATATAATCATAAATTTTGTTACTATGTAAAACATGATTAGACTGTACAGTTTTTCTACTTCCTCTATCTTGGTTAGAAGAAGTATTCCACACAAATTTCCACAAAATTAATATGCTCACTAGTTGTGTTTTTTTAACGAATAAGTAATATGAACCAAATCATTTACAAAAAATAAGAAAAGGGGAAAATTTACTAATTACACAGGCCTGCAAAATAAAACTTATGGTGGGGGGTTTCTATATTTTAATGTAATTCTGTATGACTGTTTCATGCCGAATCCAAAAATGACTTGCATTTTGCCCAATCACGCAAGGTTTTTCACAAAGTAAAAATACATGAACGGTTTTCTAATATAATGTATTAAAATGATGCATTACAGTAAAATACTTCTCATTTTTAATTACAAAATTTAAATCAAAATTTACAAGTACCTACAAGAAAATAATATTACAAAAAAGTTGTTAACATTTTTTACATGTCTCTTTGCGAATGAAAACGGCCATCATGGCGACGTTCCATCTTCATTGATATCTCATCTCCATCTATTTAATGTCCTGGTGAAACCTTTCTCCTTGTTCTTCACTCACCGCCCCGAGATTTTCTGGAAAATAGTCAAGATGGGAATGAAGAACATGAAGTTTCAAACTCATATTGCACCCCAATGTTTTATAATTTTCTAACATATCGTTGACTATATTCTTGAAATCAGGATCTCTGTTATTACCTAAGAACTTTTGAACTACATTTTCGAAGCCAACCCATGCAGCTTTTTCTTTATCATTCATTGTTGAGTCAAACACTCTGTCTTTCATTAACTCTCTAATTTGTAGCCCAACAAAAATACCTTCCTTAAGCTTGGCTTCTGATAAACTAGGAAACTTTGAACATAAATACTTGAAGCAGTTACAGTTTTTGTCAAGAGCTTTCACAAATTGCTTCATTAGACCCAACTTAATGTGTAACGGAGGCAGAAGAACTTTTTTCGGATCGACCAAACTTTCTTGTACAATATTTTTTTAACCAAATACTAAATTAATTCTACGTGGCCATTCTTTCTTTTGCTAATGTTCACCTCGTGCTCTACTGTCCCATTCGCATAAGAAACAGGGCATTTTAGTATAGCCAGACTGTTGGCCTAAGAGCATACCTAAGATTTTAAAATCTCTACATAACATTCAGTTGTGGTCTGCATATTTCACCTTTTCAAGTAGGAGTTTCAAATCTTCATATCTTTCTTTTAAATGAACAGAGTGTGCAACCGGGTCTGATGCATATATATTACCATTATGCAACAATACACCCTTTAAACTCCTTTTAGATGAGTCTATGAACAACCTCCAGTCATTTGGTTGATAAATGGATGCTCCTAACTTGCTAACCAATCCTGGAACATCATGGCAGTAAACAAGGGATCCCTCTTGATCAAAGTATTCTAAAAATTCAGTTTCACGTTTTCTATACCATGAGAATGTCGTTCCTGGAAGAAGTAAATTCTTTTCACTCAGTCTAGATCCCAAAAGTTCAGCAGACTCTTTTGAAAGTCCTAAGTCACGAATTAAATCGTTCAGTTCATTCTGAGTAAAAAGCTGAGGCTGAGTACTTTGTAATGAAAAGTCATCATCCGATTCTTCAATTTCTAATTGCGAATCAGAATCAGACCACAAAAGAGTATAATTCTCTGGTACAGCAGGTACATCTGGCCCATGCGCTACTGGCCTTAATGCTGATGGAAGGTAACGGATAAAATATTTTTTTCTTATTTTTAGTATTAAAGCCACTTACGTCACACAAGCAAAAGTAACAATCTTCTGCATGATTGCTGGGTTCCCGCCACACCATTGGTATGCCGAAAGGTAAGGATTTCTTTTTATTTTGAGTCCACTTCCGTAACGATTCAACACATGTACGAGTATGACAAGCTCTGTGTGGCGCCCGTATTTTGTCTTGGTCTCCAAGCTTTACACCAAAGTACGCATGATAACTTCGTTTCACGAATTCCGTAATTTTTCTTTGTCTTTTTTTTAACTGTATATGAACCACAAATGTAACAAAACACATTGGCGCTGTTTTTACAATGTCTTGAGGACATGACGAATTTTTAATAACTTTATCACGCTATTATATACTGTAAGTACACGTTCAACTACAGTTAACTTACTACTGACTGCTGTATGTGCTTTTCGAATACTATGTGTATATTCTGGTTCTAACTAGAAACGTCTAGATTAAAAGGCAGTGGTCCTTAACAATTTTATTTTAAAAAGATATGTATTATTTACTAATAATGTCGTTATGTATGTTTAGAGTAAACAGTGCGTGATACACGTAAACTAATAATACTGCAGAGTTCAGAACGACTTACTCTAAAAACGTAAAAAAAATTGTAGACCCCTAAAACCATGCATGCCTGTGTTAGTTACGAACTGATCGGTGGTCATTACCAGAGGGGATAGTATTAAATTACTTGGTAATATTACCAAATTGTAATCATTTGAATAAGTATGGGCCCACTATTATTTATAATCTTCATCAATGATATCTGCCAAGATATACAAAGTAATGTCCTCCTATATGCTGATGATCTTAAATTGTTTGCATCTATTAACTCCGAAGAAGACTGCCATCGATTACAGCATGACCTCTCAAAAATAAATTCATGGTGTGAAAATAATAGATTACCTTTAAATATATCAAAATGTAACGCGATGACTTTTACGAGGAGAAATAACTCGATAAAATTCTCCTACAAAATAGGCAACGAAATAGTTACGAGATGCACTCAATTCAAGGATCTCGGAGTCATCTTTGACTCAAAACTAACCTTTACTGCCCACATAGATCACATAACTGCTAATGCCTTCAGAAATCTAGGCTTTATCATGCGAAATTCAAGGCATTTTAAAGATATTTCCACACTTTCTCTCCTGTTCAATGCTTTTGTACGGCCAAAACTGGAATACGGTGGTATTGTCTGGAACCCACATTACAATATTCATATCCTTAATGTGGAACGGGTTCAGAGAAGGCACGTTAAACATCTTTCATTCAAAGCTGACGTAATTTATCCTTCCAGAGGCACGCCACAATCTGACTTACTAGCCAAATTTAATCTAAATGACCTAGCAACACGTAGGATCTACTTTTCTGTGTTGTTCCTACACAAACTATTAACAAGTCAGACTGACTGCCCGGATATTCTTAGTTCCATACATTTCAAAGTTCCATATTCTCAAACTCGCTCACACGACATCTTCTACTTAACCACACCAAGAACAAATGTACTAAAATCGTCGCCTATTCACAATATGTGCTCAAATTACTTAAGCTATCAGTCGAACCTTGATATTTTTAATTGTAGTGTTAATAGTATAAAGCAATGTATTTTGAATCGCTCTTAAGTAAACCTCTAGTTTATACTAGACCACTGTTTAATCTATCTTCTCATAAATTATTGCATTCTCTTTTTTAGTTTAATAGTAATTTATTTATCTGTAAAACATTTAGTTTTAAGTCTTTTGCTCTGTACTGTGCACATATTTCTTTGTATATTTCCTGCCCTGTAATTGGATGCATATCTGTCTGGGCAGCTGTATTCATAAAATAAAAATAAAAATAAAATAAAATAAAAGTATCTGAATATGTTAGTATAAATGTCGCGAGATTTTAATAAAAAAATTAGGTAGACAACTTTTACTAAAAAAATGTATTCCTATTATGTGATGTGTATATAATTGATTATCTTGATAGGATTTCAACCGAATTCACAAAATTAATTGCATATGAAAAAGATGCAAGAATTTTAATAATTCCTTACAAGGTCATCATTATTAAATTGATATAATTTAAAAAACATGCATTTATAAGTCGTCTCTAGAACTAGCCGGAATAAATTAAAAATGTATGGTCATCATATTCAGTTTTGTTAGTAAAATATGGAAATTAGTTTTGGTGTCAAATCGAGCTAAAACAAAGAATCTCGATAAGTCACGTGATTAGAGAGACAGGTTTATAAAATAATTGTTTAATCTCTCAATGTTCCTCTTATCCAGTAATAGAGTGTAAAAACCAGGGCTGATAGACCTAAGTGTCAAAGACAGAGGGATCTAGTCAGTTTTTAACTCTAATGAACTTGAGACATGATTTAACCTTCTAACTAGTTGATATTCTGAAGTAACGATTGTGTACTCCACGTTCTATGATACCATTTAAGTTATTGGGATATAAGCTACTATTGATTTCCAGTATACATGTTTCTGTTACCACTAACATGGTATCCTCAAAACATTACACTCAACACGTTTCGCCAATCAAGTTGGCATCATCTGGAGATGATTAAAACTAACCTATCCTATTTATACCAAAACTATTGTCACGGTTCAGTGATCCGTGACTCACTTACCAATTGATCGGACTATTTGGGATTGGTCTTCTATCACTAGTCATACTATTTTTACACTTTGTGATTTCCAAGCTTTCAAATGCATTCAGCTTGTCTAGTATTTGTCACATTTCTCGACCTTTCAAAATTAAAGAGAAATTCCTAAATTAATATCGATTCTATACGATCCTCGATTTATCTGTCATATTGGTAATATTTTTAGGGGTATTTCCACTATATAATTTCAATTATTCTGTTCTCTGAAGCCATTAATGTTTATTACATTGGGGTTTACAAGTTTCTTTGCTTTGGATTCTTTAAATACGCTGGCTACCCTGATGAGCTAAGGCAAGCAGAAACACGTGTCGGTAGATATTTTAAAGTTTTTTAAAGTGAGTGTCAACTGGTGAGTACCTTGTGTTTTATTTATTTTTGGTTTTATTAGACAGAATAGTTGAAATTAAAAATAACATTATTGAGTCAGTAATACTGAACATAATGTGCATATTATCTTTTGTAATCCAAGTTTCAGCGTTTTGGCAAATAGCCGGGAAAATAATTGTTTAAAAAGATATATGTTATACTTATCTGTGATAAGATTTGTAAAAGTTAGTAAATAATAATTAACAAAAATTTTCAGTTAATATTATTTTTTATTCCACTCTATATTTTAACTTTTATCAAGAAGAGGAACTTAATTTGTTTTTAAATTAAAAATATAAGTACGAGACTGGTTTATTCATCGAGAAATAAAGTACAACTTTTAGGCAATCCAAGAGAAAAAATTGAAACAAACGAAAAGTCGGAGATTTACAAAATTAGTTATAATGACTATAATCAATAGTACGTTGGATAAACTAGACGATCAATTTAAACTAGATTCAAGGAACATATGGATCGTCTCAAATATGATAAAATAAATGTTTACCGTTGCCCAACATGCGTTTGAAAACAACACTGTTTTGAGCATAGATCCGTAAAATGATGGGTTACAACCCCGTTACGGTCTCCGGAATGCCATGACCTATAGTTTATAGATTTTTTTTTGGGAATATTTCTCTTATAAATTTTTAACTATTGAAATACACTGTTGGTCGCTACCGATACGTTACAGGGTTCAATTACGTACTGCATATACTTACCGGACTTTAGAAAGTCTGGTAAATATTTCAAATGTTTGAACTTGCATTAAATTTCAAAAAATTCCCCATATTTGCTTATTATCAAATTCACATGTTAACTAACTGAACTATTTACTGCAATAATTTATTTATTAAAATGTCACAGAAACTTGCACATACTAGTCGACGAAAAGTTTGACAAAATGAATATGCATATCATAATCAGTCGTATAAAACACAATTTTCTGTTTTTATATTAAATTTAATTTGACCAGCTGAATTGATCGTCACCCATCTCTGTATAAGGTCCGCTACGGGCCGTCACTTATCTCATTGATTGTATCAAAAGATCTCTGGGGACTCGGAGGTGCAGGCGAATCTTACTTCCCATTCATCACGACCAGTCTTCTTTGTTCTTGTTGGAGAATCGTCTCACGTCCCGCTAAGTCGTATTTTTTATGTTTTATTTCTATTGGCGAGATGACTCATTCTCACATAGATTATTTTGTAATTTTGTACTTATAAATTAGATTAAATTCAGGTTCTTAAACGTTAATATGCGCCATCGATTTTTCACTGTAAATATTTTTAAATACTTTTGGAATAATTTTATTTGAGAAAAGAACAAATACACGAAGTTTAGCTCAATGGATAAGTACAAATGTGAATTTTGATTAATTTTGTGTCAAAATTGAATCTATGAAATCAAAAATCAAAAGATCAGTGTTAAATAGATGATGATACTCCTTCAGTATCTTCTTTAAATAACTGGCAAATTTCTCATTTGTAATCCCTTTGGGGGGTTTTGGTGTGTAAAAATTATATCCTTTAATTCTTTAAATTAATTTAATTATAATAGTACCGATAGTAATAGCAAAAATTTATAGTAAATGAAGGCTTCTCGCAATCAATGAAATCATTTAAAAATGATAAGAAAACAAGTGGTCCAAAATGTTACCCTTGCGATAACCCTGAAATAGTGATATACAAATCAGAATATATTCGTCAAATTTTCTTGGATCAACAATACATCCTGCAATAATTTTGGACTGTGCTTCACTACATGTCATTTAATCCTGTTTTTGATTTATTTTTTCTATACCGGGTGTAACATTATCATGGTACACCCCCTTTTCCCCTTTAGTTTTGAAGATAGTTGATTGAAATTTGGGATATCTTATATACATAATAAGTGGCACTATTTGACATACAAGAGATTTTTTTTTTCACTTCCGGTTTCGCCGGAGTGACACTAACTTTCGATTTTTAAATGGAACATCCTGTATATTACTGCATTTTTGAATTCTGCATAATTTTCTAAATCCAATTATACCAAATAAGTGACATTTCAAACGTCAATATTTTTTATAATATAATTTTTAGTTTTCCATTTAAGTGTGCCATGACGGTTCCGATTTATTCTAAATGACCCGTGTAATGCTAGAAAAATCGAAATCCCGTCAAAAATACTAAATTACGTGATTTATGAGCAAAATAAAGTCCATCAAAATGGTTTTTGGGGAAAAACTCAATTTTTTCAAATGGAACCATATTGGCACCGTGGTACCATTTATTAGTACTTATTAATAAGGAAAAAATAAAATACAATTTTGTTCTAATTAGGTACCTTGTTATACATAAGGTGGCTTTGGAATACAAAAAATGAACACAAAACATTACAACAGTTGTCAAAATGCTGTCCATTGTCAATGCATATCTGAATTCGCATAGCTGTTTCTCGAAGTACGTTCGCCAATTGCTGGGCCGTTATGCTATGCGTCTTACTCGTAGCTCCAAGTCTTCACGGGTTGTAATGGCGGATGCGTAGACAATCTTTTTTTAAATGACCCCAAACAAAGAAATCAAGGGGTGTTAAATCAGGTGACCTTGGAGGTAATCAATTACTATCCTTGAATTATGGGAAGGAGTGCCATCTTGTTGGAAATACATTCCCTGTCGTAAATGGAAAGGTAATTCAGATAAACTGTCCTCAATTTCATTTTGCAGAAATACAAGTATCCTGCACCAGTCAGGGGTTCTTCAAATATTATTGGACCAATGATTCTACTACTGATTATTCCAAGCCAAACATTGAAACCGAACCGCACTTGAAAGTTACCCTCCCGTAATAAACTTTGATTTTCTTGTGACAAATATATTGTATTTTGTCGGTTAAATAATCAAAAAAATTTATAAACCTAGACTCGTCCGAAAATAAAACCATTCCCAAAAAATCATTTGGCTGCACGTTATTCTGCAAAATCCAATTGCAATATTCCATCCTACGTTCGTAATTATTTTCGTACAAGTACTGGTGCAATTGGTATTTAAAAAATTTATAGTGGTATCTGTGCAAAATTCGGCTTACTGTTTGGTGACTGATTTCCAATTCAAAAACAATTTGCCTTAAAGAAACAGTCTTATCAACTTCTACTCGAGCCAAAACATTAATTTCCGTTCCTTCGCCAAGAATGACATTTTCTTCGGGATGATTATTGGGATCACTTCGGAATTGATTTTCAAGACGATTAAAATAATTTCTCGCTGGACATTGTATATCAGGTTATTGTTCGGCATAAAGGTGTCTAGCCGCAACGGCATTCCCCATAAATAATTAACATGTCCACATTTTCATCTATTGTATAAATTTGAGGCATTTTGAACACAATTAACATGAATTTTAAACAATTTTTAAAGACACAATAAAAACACCGGTAAACCAACACATGTTTGACAAGCTAAATATTTCATTGTTTTCAAAGCCACCTTAGTTAATTAATTACTTCTTAATCTAATTAGAACAAAATTGTATTTTCTCATTTTCTTTTAGCTGTAACTTTGTTTGTATTTACTGCACATTTTAATACGACGTATGAATAAATTCCTTATTAATAGTACTAATAAATGGTACCACGGTACCAATATGGTTCTATTTGAAAAAACTGAGTTTGGCCCCAAAAACTATTTTGATGAGCTTTATTTGCTCATAAATCACATAATTTAGTATTTTTGACGGGATTTCGATTTTTCTAGCATTGCACGGGTCATTTAGAATAAATTGGAACCGTCATGGCACACTTAAATGGAAAACTAAAAATTATATTATAAAAAATATTGACGTTTGAAATGTCACTTATTTGGTATCGTTGGATTCAGAAAATTATGCATAATTCAAAAATGCAATAATATACAGGGTGTTCCATTTAAAAATCGAAAGTTGATGTCATTCCCAACGAAACCGAAATACTTGTATGTCAAAAAAGCCTATCCCAAATTTCTCTCTTCAAAACTAAATAGAAAAGGGGGTGTACCATGATTCTGTTACACCCGGTATATTCAAATAAAGGAGTTATAGTAGATTGACGCACTGTATACATCGAAAGGAAGAAGTAATTAAATTATACGTGACTAGAAGAAATTTCATACATTTTGTATGTAGGTTCAACAATACCTCAATATTAAACTGTTTTTTTTTTTCGAAACTGTTATCATAGAAATGTGGCAAAATTTTGAAATTCGTTTACTTATGTGTAGAGCTCGGAATTTGGTACTGATGACGTCAAAACCAGGATTGGCTGTAGCTTATATGTCAGCACGTAATGATAATGCACATATGACACAATATGTCTTGTCTTCTAATTTTTTTAGTGAATTCCGTAATATCCGTATTTGACAAAGTCAGTTTATTATAAACACCAATTCGAGGATAATTGCAGGTATTGGGGAATGTAACACATAGACATACACACACATAGGCGCGCGCACGCACGCTCACGCACACACGCACATAAGAATTTTTCACTAACTTCTGTTGGCACACATTAAAGGAAGCCGTCGCCGGCCAGGTGTTAATTGGCTACCGCCAGATGTAAACGACCTTGACCTACCTATTTGTACCAATCCCTGTGGCTTCCCCGCCTAGCCCCCCCTCCACTAGAGATCCGGGCCCTCGCATGGGGGCCTTAATATAAATAAAATTTTAATAAATTTAAGTGTAAATCGCTTAAGTATAAAAGCTTGGTAAGTAAGCCGCGTTTATACGCAATTAAGTTGAAAAATACAAACTGAATTTGTTCTTCATTGGATTTATTCCTACACAAAACAGTGTTATGTCAGAGTTACTGACTCCACTTCCTTGCTCGTTCAGCAATATTTTCTACAAAAATAGATGCAACAACGTCAGTTTGGTTTTTTCAACTTAATTACGCGACGTCATGAAGTTTACTGAATCATTCTATCTACAAACAAAAATTACTAGAAGCTACGAGATTGAAACCCCTACCGCTGAGTAGCCCTTAATAAGGAACCAGTCAAATTTCTTTACAGAGTTTAGATATCTTCAGCCCTTCACGAGTTATGAGAAAAACGAAAAAATAGTGTAACGCACCCCCAAATTTGGCTAGTGTAAGAATATAACTTTTTTTTATTATACACACCGATAAAACTGGTTTATGGCTCTGAGGGACCACACCAAAAAAAAAATCTAGAAATTTCTACTTTGAAACTAGAAATTTCTAATTTGAAACTAGAAATTTCCATTTTTTTTTTTTTGGTGTGGCCCTATAGAGCCATTGTCAGTTTACACATTAACATTTTAAAATAAAATAAAACTCACATAATAGGTTTGTTGGTAGTGTAGGTTCGTAGTTTCCAACCGTTTGAAACTACCAGAAGCATGCGCACATTGTAATAGTGTTATGATTGTTCAACCAAAACGTTTTATAATGCAGAACTCTGGTAATAATCGCATCTCTATGGTCAAGAAACTATCACAAATCGTCTCTACGAATAAAGTTAATATTATGTCTGTATGAAAGCCATCACTGAATACCGATACCTCCGTCCGAGTGCTATTGATGTGTTAGTTAACTCTGCATATTTAAGCAATACAAATATTTCACTCCCAAAAGCAAAATCAGCTATTAAAATTAATAAATCTCACACCCATCAAACATTCTGTATACAAAACAATTCCTGAGGTAACTATCTGAGAGTTTTCTGGTTAATATGCATTGCGGTACGTGATAACAAAAACTATTTAATATAATCACAGCGTACCCATTATTACCACATTGGACAAATTAATGGCTCAGGCCAGCCCAGTTCCGATGCACTTCTCATATTTTTAAATTACTGGCCTATGATTACCGTAAGAGAAATTTCCAAGGTAAGGCACATTACACACTATTGCCAGAGGCAAGTTCGATATTATTTAAAAATATTTATGCAAATATAGATAATTGTTGTCATTAACCCGATATGAGAATTAAAATTGTTCAGTAAACTTGAAAAAGTTGCTGGTAATATAAAAAAATCACGTATACAAGGTGATTTAATAAGGGGATTGATAGATACCAGTAGCTAAACTGTTAAAAGTAGTTATAAATTTCACTCATTAAACATCCAAGTGTTCCTGAGAAAGGTGCATAAACTGTGTAAATAAATTCACTAAATTTTGCATGAAACAAAATTGCTTCCTATTCCATGATAATGTCTTCGAACATTATGAAGGGGTAACTCTTTGTCACTTTCATTGCCCAGTATTTTCCTGAACAGAATCGAAACAGGAGCAAAAGATTTCCGAGTTTGACTTAGGTATGTGGATAATAATTTTGCAGTGTTTGATATAAAAGTCACTGATTGACAACTTTGTTTCTAAATTAAATGGTTTGGCGTCAGTTACATTCACATATGAAATTGAAAACTATGGAAAACTACTATTTTTCAGATGCATTAATAATTAGAAATAGTGAAGATATGTTAGAATTTGACATATACAGAAAAGATACAGTACTTTAAGATATATGTCTAAGGACTCTCATCTGCTCAACACAAAATGGTGAGTATTAATGTTCTAGTTCATCGCCTATATTAAGCTTCCCCCTCAATAACGAGGGTTTTAAAGAGACAAGGCATTGACTAAGGATATAGCTATGCGTAATGAATATTCTGTAAGTTTAATTGATAAAGCAATTATTAGGAAATAAAAATTTAAAGGCACTTCGAAATTCCTCGAACTTGCAAGACGAAAGAGAAAATCCGAAATTTGTAACGATTCGATACGACCCACGATTCACCCGTGGTATTGGTAAGATTTTTAAAGATATAGGGATGACAGTGGTTTATTCTATGAAAATAAACTACAACTATTGGGCATTCCAAAAGACAAATTTGAAAGAAATGAAAAGCTGGGTATTTACGAAATTAGATGTAAGGACTGTAATCAAAAACATGTTGGACAAACTAGACGATCAGTTCAAACTTGAATCAAGGAGCATATTGTTTATAATATTGTCAAGATATGTTTGAACTGTCATCATGCTCTCAACAATAAACAAGTAAGATCGTCTATAAGCCTCTTGACACCAACGGCGGCGGTTCGTGGGTCAAGAGATAGGGAGATCAATTAGAAAAGTTTACTGTATTACCTACCTTTTAAAGTGATTTAAATTCCAAGTCGATCCTCCGGTCTTTTTGAGATGCAAAGTGGTCAATTACATTTTCATTAAAGTCTTTTATCTTCTTTATTAATGCCCTTTCTATGGTAAGCATAGCTAAAGAAGATAACCTTTCCTGACCTATGGTATTTCTTAAAAATGTCTTTATTCTTTTTAAGGTGGAAAAACAACGTTCACTTTCGACGGTAGTCATAGGGATAGTACACAAGATTTTTAACAGTTTGACACTTTCAGAAAAAGTATTGTACAAATTATTGTTAATAAAAAGCTGTAACAAAGCAACTGCACCTTCACTATTGGAAAAATCTTCTCGGCTATATAATACTTCTAATTCAGTTTTAAGTTTCAAATGATTTATGACTGGATACTCCGTTTTAACTAATTTAAACATATCTTGAGGAAAGCTTTTTTTATAATCTTTAAATCGATCTGCGTGAAATAACTGAGACACTGCTAAATGATTACTGAAGCCAAACCTGTTTTTGATCTCAGATGTAATTATATCACAAACTTCTAATGAAATTCTCCTTTTTGATTCTTCCGTTTTACATCTCTGAGCAGACTGCATGGATGTCTCCTCCAAATAGTTATTCAAAATTTTATTTCTGATGTCTTCAATTTTACTATTAAAAACGCCAATACACTTATTTACTGTTATGACATCGATATTACATTTTTGTAATTGATTGAACAATATATCACAATGAGGCATAACTAAATGAAAAAAAATTAACCAGTAAAGAAAATGTTCATTTTGTAAGTAGTTTTTTAAACCATTGGTTTAGAGTGTTGTTTTCTGATTCATTATCAGTGATTTTTTCTAAACAATATAATAATTCTGTTCGATAGCTATAAACAGTCTCTATGCATTTTGTATTAAAATTCCATCGTGTTGGAGCCGCTGTAGGTAATCTCACCTTAACAACATTATCTAACACGGCTGTTCTTTTTGGCGATTTTCCAAAGAATGAAGAAAAGCTATGTAAATTAGCAAAAAAAAATTTTTATGCTTTTATCCTGATTTGATGCTTTTCCTAAAATTAAATTTAGTTGATGAGCGTAACAATGAATAAAATTTGCTGAAGGATAACTTTTTTTAATTAAAAATACCTATTAACTTCTTTTTTCTTATCAAGAGATGTTTGCTTTATCGTCATATTAGGTTTTGGACGGCCACCACCTTTAAATTTCACTCGGTCTTCATAACCCAACTTATGTCCAACTTTCAGTTTTAATATATTTTGTACAACACTCATATTTAACAGTAAACACCAAAAACACTGTTTTACTTAATTTCACGACAAGTAGAGATTTACTAATAAAATGTTCACAAATAAAAACATTAAAAACAACGCGACAGAATTTACCGACCAACGTGTACCTAGTCAGCATTAAGACTGCTGACTGACGAGTGGCGACTCCTCTACTAAACTTCGTGCGTTACCGTGTCAGAGTCGTCAGGGACATTGTCCCAGCCAGTGTTTTCTGTCTCTTTTGCTTTCTGACGATTCGCGCATAAGTCTACTTCACTTTAATTCGTTGTAAATTCGGTCCGTAGCTAGCTTTGAGGACACGTTGTGGATTGACCCAAGATTTTTAAATTCTATAAATGAATAATGTAATGATCTAGATATTTGAATAGTATTGTGCATAGAATGAACTAGAAACTTTAATATATTTGTTTAAGAATATTAAAAATATATATATTATATATTTTTAAACTTCAGCAAATGAATAGCTATATTTTTTTATTTGTATGTGGGAGGTCATTGACCAAATGACTCTATAGAAGAACCGCCAGTGCTTGACACCATGATTGAACCACTGCCATAAGGATAGACTTGCCGATTTCCGTCTACCCCTGGCCTAATCCATCCCCTAACTCTGATATCATCTATAAAAATCTACTCACTCGAGTTCCATCGGTGAATAAGACCGAACGCGCTAAAACAAAAATTTATAATTTATAAGCAAACTAATTAAAATCCGTTTTTTTTTTTCAGCGACGCAGTATATTAATTTAACCAAAGGAATATTTAAATCGGTGGTGGACAGTAGAATATTTATTAAAAAGTAATAAAAAAATATATTATTATCTATATAATAGCTTACTGTTCTCAGCTTAGGATTTTCCACAGATCCACGCCAAAAATAGATTGACCCTGTTTTGATTTGTAATATAAAATGCTAATTGAAAAAGTTTTATATTACAGTAAAATGCCAGTGACCAGAACTCTTAATAGGTAAATAAATAAGACTTAGTAATCCTTGTAGATGACTTATGCAGAACCTTGTGTATACACATGTTTTTTTCACAGCTGCAACCGCGTCCGAAAACTAACCTACCTATATTTTGGATATTCTTTTTTAAGTTCTTGTTGACCTCGAGCGATATATGTAATCATTATATCTAGCGGTACTTCGCCAGAATTTATCTGGGCTATTATAATGTCATGTTATTAAATAAAAACACGCAATTTCATTGATGGATAAATTGGGACTTGGAATTGGAACATAATATAACTGAAATATTGTATAATCGTTATTTGCACCAAGGGACATACATATGTGTATTTGTTTGTCTATCCAAGACCTCACAAATACACATATAAACCCTAGGCGCATACAATATTTTTCCGATTATCGGCCCAATACTAAAAATTTCATTCTAAATTGATTTATAGCATTTGGTTTCGATCTGTCAAAATATTATAGCGAAATTACAAAAAAAAAGCCACACAACTAGTTTACCCAAAGTTAAAAACAACTGACATAATATAAAAGTATATTAGATCATCTTCGAACTAATTATAGAATGAATTAACAAAAAAAAAAACAAAGATTGCATATAAAACAAATAATACTCTAATAGGGATGAAAATAAAATGGAAGATAATAAATATAGTTTAAAAAAACTAAAAAACACGCTTTTAAAGCACATCAAACTAAAAAAGTGAAAAATAATTATTAATATAAACTGAAAACAATAATGAACGAAAAATACTAGTATTATTGTGAAAAAAGCGTGGGTTGCTCGATATACGAAAAATATGGCACAAAGCGCCCCACGCTTTTTTCACAATAATACTAGTATTTTTCGTTCATTATTGTTTTCAGTTTATATTAATAATTATTTTTCACTTTTTAGTTGTGCTTTAAAAGCGTGTTTTTTAGTTTTTTTAAACTATATTTATTTTTCACTTTTTAGTTTGATGTGCTATGAAAGCGTATTTTGTAGTTTTTTAAACTATATTTATATTGCTTATTGATGCTGATATTATAACATATTACGATCCAACAGATATTTCTGAAAAAAAAAATACTTTTTTATTTCAGCCATGGGATTTGAACTCACGCCCGACGAGTCCGTCGTTTCGCGTCGACTAAGACTTGCCCGCTCGGCCAACGACCGAACTGAGAATCACGGAATATACTTACAATATTAAGCCTCTTGCTCTCACGCAGAGGATACGTGAGGAAAGGACTGGCGATCCTGATCAAGATAATGATATAAACTTATCAAATTATTGTATTGTTACCGGTTCTTGGTAAGTGTACAAAGTTTCAATTAAATCTGTCCGTTTAAAGTGGGTCAAAATCGAGTCCAAAGAGTCGGTTACAAACAAACAAACAAACATACAAGTGAAGCTAATAAAAGCGTGTTAATAATTATTAATATAAACTGAAAACAATAATGAACGAAAAATACTAGTATTATTGTGAAAAAAGCGTGGGTTGCTCGATATACGAAAAATATGGCACAAAGCGCCCCACGCTTTTTTCACAATAATACTAGTATTTTTCGTTCATTATTGTTTTCAGTTTATATTAATAATTACTTTTCACTTTTTTAGTTTGATGTGCTTTAAAAGCGTGTTTTTTAGTTTTTTTAAACTATATTTATTTTTCACTTTTTTAGTTTGATTTGCTATGAAAGCGTGTTTTGTAGTTTTTTTTAAACTATATTTATATTGTTTATTGATGCTGATATTATAACATATTACGATCCAACAGATATTTCTGAATCAAAAATATTTTTTTATTTCAGCCATGGGATTTTAACTCACGCCCGAGGAGTCCGTCGTTTCGCGTCGACTAAGACTTGCCCGCTCGGCCAACGACCGAACTGAGAATCACAGAATATACTTACAATATTAAGCCTCTTGCTCTCATGCAGAGGATACGTGAGGAAAGGACTGGCGATCCTGATCAGGATAATGATATAAACTTATCAAATTATTGTACTGTTACCGGTTCTTCGTAAGTGTACAAAGTTTCAATTAAATCTGTCCGTTTAAAGTGGGTCAAAATCGAGTCCAAAGAGTCAGTTACAAACAAACAAACAAACAAACAAACAAACAAACAAGTGAAGCTAATAAAAGCGTGTTAAAAATAGACAAGCTCAAAAGTGTATATTGGACAGACCTGAAGAACGTTTGGAAAAAGGAGTACAGAACATAAAAGAAGAAATGACAAAAAAAAGAAGAAACAACATATTCTAATCACCTAATTAAAAAAAAACATTCATTTGAAGATAATTTTATAAATTTACCAAAAAGACCAGTTAAAATGTACCTATGCTAAAATGCATAATTTTAGTAAGTGGAGTGCTCCTTCAGAACCATTTCTGAGGTAGCACTGAGGTAACAAATATTGCCTTTTCTTTCAGAAAATTCCAAGATCCGGGAAATGCATTACGATGTTTTCCAGAAAATTGATAATTTTCAATGGCGCATAATTCTTTTGTTTTACGAGATGGTAAAAAACTGGGTACGAAAGTTACTTGCGGGAAAAAGCATTAAATAATCGCTTCTAAATGTTATTGTTTTCGGTTTGTTCCCTTGTGCTTCAAAAATGTGTGACAAAATTTGATAATTAATTCCTATTTTTATAGAAAGGCGGTCTTATTGCAATATTGTATTTTCTCTGTAAAGGTAGGTATTAAAAGTAAGAACTTGCATCATATTTTGTCCGCCATTTTTTCAAGATGTCGGCGATTTCTGACCTCCAAATGGTGTGAATACTGAGTATATTCCTCAGAATATTTTCTTACATTAGATACAGAAATATCCCCCAGTTAATATATGGGTACCTATAATAATTATAATGAAATGTAAATAGTGTGAATAAATAACCGTAATACCGTTTATTTATTCAAGATCAATACATGATGGAAAAATTAGTATGTTCTCAAGTGTCATGCTTTTTATTCGTATTACTTACGTAATAAATCGATTTCAAACCCATTCCCGTCAGTTCATTCATTACAATATCGGTCAATTCCAACTTGAAACCAGGCATCGAAATGAATTTCATCAACTTCTTTCACTACTGCAACAAACTTTCAAGATCGATCTGTACACAATATCAAATGGTTATTAATTACACAACTAATTTATGTGAAATAAATTTCCTCGTGACCACGATTAAGTATATCAATTAAATATTGATTAATTCAATTGAAATTTTAACTAGAAACAAATTAGGTCCAATTTAATTAAGTTCACAGTGGGCGGATAAATTTAGAAACATACGTTACACTTTCTCATGAATTAGTGGTAACATGGAGAATTAAGCTACTTGACAGTGTTTGAGGACTATTTCTGGACTGAATGATGACTTTAAAGTGGATTTTCAAGAAGTTTCTAGAACATTCGATTTAGAAATAGCTGCAGATACGCGAGTGCAGCTAGCAATAACGGAAAAAGGACTAGTAGTGCAATTTCGGGAAATTTCTAGGTCATTCTATTTGGAAATTACAGGAGACACGTGCATTTTTTTCGATGGGAACGTTACAGACTTAAAAACAAGATTATAAGTGACTTTTCGTGTAAATTCTAGAACATTCAATTTGGAAACTACAGAAGATACGTGAACTGTGTTAACGGGAATGTGCTATAGACTCAAAACAAAACTTAATAGTGACATTTTGTGAAAGTTCTAGAACATCGCATTGCATAATTAATGGAGATAAGTGAATGCCGGCAACACAAAAGTATAGACTCTAAAAATGAGGCTTTTTAGTGCTGTTTCGAGATTTTTCTGGAACATTCCATTATTAAGATAGACATGATGGATACATTTTATAGACATTATAGTGTAGGAAACTTTATATTGAACTGATTTACATATCGTGAGTTAATGCCAATAACAAGAAGTATTGCGGAGAAACAAACACAGGACTTGCTAGCAGCGTTGTAAGAATGGAGAAATGATTAAGAAAGAATACGAAACGAAGGCAAGGAAGAACAAGGAAGAAGACGATATGCAAAAAAAAGAACAAGAAAGAATACGACAGGAAGAGAAAGACGAACAAAGAAAAATTATGGGAGATCAAGAGAAAAAGCGACAAGAAGAAAAAGAAGAACAAGAAAGAATACGATAGGAAGAGACATAGGAACAAAGAAAAAATATGGAAGATCAAGAAAGAAAGCAATAAGAAGAAAAGAAAGAACAAGAAAGAAGACAAGCCGAAAATGAAGAACAAGAAAGAAGGCGCCAGGAAGAAAAAGAAAACTTGGGAAAAATGATGGAGGGCCTGGAAATAAGACGACAGGAGGAAAACGAAGATATAAAGAGAAGCCTAGAGGAACAGCAGGCAGTCATTTTCTCACTCACTGAAAATTTTAAAGGAGATGTTATAGAAAAAGTCTGTGAAGTTGACGGACAAGTTAATGAAGATAAAGACAACGTCAGTGAAATTAAAGGAGAGGTCAGTAAAGTTAAGGGAAAAGTCAGTATCATTAAAGCAGAAGTAGCGCGGCTCAAATAACAATTAAGAGAGGAAGGTGGCCCGTTAGTATTGTCGGCTGGTACCAGGTTAAAATCCCCTTCCTTCGATGATCAAGGTTCATGGTCAACATATAAGAGACAGTTCGAGGCAGCTACACGTTCAAATACCTGAAACGATAAGGAAAAAGCAACAGCATTAGTATTAGCACTGAAAAGCCAAGCATTAGAACTGCTCCAAACAATTCCTGCAGCACTTTCGTATTTTTTGCAACTTAAGACGTTTAGAATTTATTGGCAAATAACTATATTCTACCTACCCTCTTTAATGGGTTCTAGCTCCCTCATAAACTGTATATAAACAAATGTTTATATACAAAAAACAAGATGTTTATATACAAAACTCAACTTATTTTTCCTAGATTTATCCCCCCTTGAAGGAAGTTACTTCATTATGTATATACATTTTTAGTCGTTTCACGTTCTCATCTATCTACAGGATTTGGTACAGAATTATTGGCATCGAGAAAAAAATCAACTTCCAATTTCTGATGAAAATGGACGTTTTGAGACTGGAAAATAGAAAATGTATCCGAATTGATATTTCATCCATGTGTCCTGTATGTCTGTGTGTCTGGTGTCGCTGATCATCGAACACGTCTCAACTTGGATATCTGAAACTCTACGTATAGAATCTAGGGGGTCCAAGAAAGAACCCTATGGAATATCAGTGATATTGGTGCACTAGGGACGGCACTTAAGGGGGCCAAAAAAAACGTCAAATCAAAGAACGTTTCAAATAAAAATTTTTCAGAATGAGAAAATATGCCGAATATGTCTAAAATTAATTCCATTCAATTGAATCATTTACCAATTTAGGTCTTTTTAGAAATTATCGATGTGAAAATCAGGCATATGTTTTTAGCTCCATTTCAATAATGACTGATAGATGTTTTGATTTTATTTATGTGTTTTAAGGGGGTTGTTACCCCATTTTTTTCCGGTTTTAATCCAAAAACCCCTATTTCGCCCTTTTTTTGGGGGGAATGATAATAATATACCAAGTGTTCTAGAGTGAAATACATCCTAAGAAAAAACACGACCAAGTGTCCAGCTTCCTGTTTTCTTTGTCCAAACAAAAAAACATTATTACTTGGAATGGCCAATAAATCTGAATTGGTGCCATTCTGGAGTTGCAGATGAATTATCTACCCGAACCGCACAGAGATTTTTATTATGAGGTTATCAACACTTGGAAGACCAAAAAATTAAAATCGAATAGATCCGAATGAATAAACAGTAAGAATTATAAAAAATAAGAAGTTTTTTGTTTTTTTCCTCTTGGTGCCATTCATGTTATTATCACTTTTTAATATTTTTATATGGTTATTTTTTTGTTTACTGTGAATAAAGCATTCCAAAAAACACATACATCTCATTATTAAAGAAATAAATGCATTCTAAATTTAAAAATTTGTGTCTATTTCTGAAAGGACCCAAGTACCATTTTTGTTTTTTTTTTTAATTTCAGTTAAAAACTAAGTAAGCCTACGATGGCTCTGAAGGACCACAACAAATAAAAAAAACTAGAAATTTCTACTTTAAAACTAGAAATTTCTACTTTAAAACTAGAAATTTCTAATTTCAAAAGTAGAAATTTCTCTTTTAAAAGTGGAAATATCTACTTTCGAAAGTAGATTCTAGTTTCAAAGTAAAAATTTCTAGTTTTTTTTAATTTGCTGTTGGCCCTTAAGAGCAATCTTATAAGTCGATATAACTATTGTGGATATGTCTTTAAAATTTACCTAACTAAATACTAAAAATTGAAATGAAGCAGAAATTTCAGTTTTAATCATAGTAGAATGTTTTTGTGTTTTTCTCGAAATAGGTAAAAAGCACTTAGAAATAAACAATTCAATTAATTAAAGTAAAATCCATCTCGACACTACTTTCTCATCATATCCAATTTGAAATGAGTGAGAGATACATTATTTTATTTATCAAAAATCATTTTAAGGTACAATTAAATCTTTCCCTCGCCAGCCTTAAATTTAGCATTAGCAAGCGGATTGTTGCAAAACAGGAGAAAGTCCAGTTTTAATTCTAAAATATCCTTGTAAGCCATTAAATATAGCGGGAATCTACAGCATGAGGTTACCTATACTTTACAAGCTTTACGAGTTGTTTATTGTCAGTAACTGATGGTAACTGCTAATTAGGTTAGCTAATATGTTGTTAAAATACGTGAATTTACATTAAAATATTAATAAAGATGATTGATTTATGCATATTTAATAGTGTAGTAGGTAAACATAATGTCAAACATTTTGTAATAAATTATGTTGACAAAGTATGGGAAGATACCAAAACTCTCTCAATAGTAACAATAATAATAATAATTAATAATGATAATAGAAATAAATAATTAATAAAGCTTCAAGCCCCAAAGTTGCAACAATTGCTTGAACTTGCCATACAACGTGCGATATGCGAATTTGATACTTGGTGTCAACGCTATAGACTGATTCTTCACACTAGCAAAACAAAGTGAATACATTTTTTAATAGAAGAGATATCTTAAATAATATCCAACTAATAGATGGTAATAAGTTATCCGAAACTGTAATGTTCCTAGTCATTTGCTTTGATGTGAGACTTACCTGGGATAGTCATGTTGATAATGTTTGTAATAAATCTAGTTTAGAAAAACTAAAAAACACGCTTTTAAAGCACATCAAACTAAAAAGTGAAAAATAATTATTAATATAAACTGAAAACAATAATGAACGAAAAATACTAGTATTATTGTGAAAAAAGCGTGGGGCGCTTTGTGCCATATTTTTCGTATATCGAGCAACCCACGCTTTTTTCACAATAATACTAGTATTTTTCGTTCATTATTGTTTTCAGTTTATATTAATAATTATTTTTCACTTTTTTAGTTTGATGTGCTTTAAAAGCGTGTTTTTTTAGTTTTTTTAAACTATATTTATATTGCTTATTGATGCTGATATTATAATATATTACGATCCAACAGATATTTCTGAAAAAAAAATATTTTTTTATTTCAGCCATGGGATTTGAACTCACGCCCGAGGAGTCCGTCGTTTCGCGTCGACTAAGACTTGCCCGCTCGGCCAACGACCGAACTGAATATACTTACAATATTAAGCCTCTTGCTCTCACGCAGAGGATACGTGAGGAAAGGACTGGCGATCCTGATCAGGATAATGATATAAACTTATCAAATTATTGTATTGTTACCGGTTCTTCGTAAGTGTACAAAGTTTCAATTAAATCTGTCCGTTTAAAGTGGGTCAAAATCGAGTCCAAAGAGTCGGTTACAAACAAACAAACAAACAAACATACAAGTGAAGCTAATAATAAAAAAAGCGTGTTAAAAAAGACCTATTACGCCATTTTACAGATGAAAAATGTCCTGAATCAGTTAGGTCTCTTGAACATATATTATGGAATGGCATATTCACATATTTCTTTGAACATTATTAGTTGGGGTCGTGCGAGAGATTTTAATAGAATTTTTTGTAACGATTAGTTTTTAACTTGAAGTTTAAAAGAAAGTTGCAGTCAAGTTTTTACAAGTAAAGATGTAATGACTGCACCAGCTATCTATATTTATGTGTTTAACATTTGTTAAAAAAAATTTAAATTTATTTGAATGCAACTTTTCTATTCATGACCACAGTACATGACATGGTAATCTTTTGCCTATCCCCCGTCATCATACTATTTCGTTTAAACATTTGCCAAATTATAACTGTATAGTTTTTTATAATAAAATTCCCAGCCAATATTAGAAATATTAATGAATTTTTAATCTTTAAAAAGAGGACAAAAAGTTTATTGACTAATGGGTGCTATTATAGCATTGGTGAATTTTTAAATGATTCTTTGATTTAAGAATATATAGAATACAAAACATTGATGTCTCTCTGTCAGTTACTCACAACAAATTAAAATTTTATGTTATTCTTCGTTTTTATTGAAAATTATTGACTATTTATTATACCTATGTATATGTGCGTATGTACGTATATCTCTATGAATGTGGTATATATGTATGTATTTTGTGTATATATGTATAATGTATATGTATGTATGTTGACTATATTTTATGTTACATATTATGTTTATTTTTATTTATACCTATTTATTTACTTGTATCATGTAGGTTTGTTATTTACACTATATTTTTTAGCTATAAGTACCATTATGTATACTATACAGCTACACATGAATAAATATATCATTATATTATTATTATTATTATTTTTCGGTTACCCGACGCTGCACAGTCCTCCCGTGGCCTCCGACGCCTCACGGGAGTTTCGCCAGCACATTAACCACAGCCACTCCCCACATCCCGCAGGGTTATGTGATTCCGGAATCGTGTGCCCTAAGCAGACGGAGAGAACACAGAATGACCGCCTTCTGCATTTGGCCTGCTAGCCACTCAGCTGATTTTTGGCAGGCCGGTATGGTCTTCAGATCCGAGAGCAGCATAGGCTTTATCCCACCGAGTATACCGATTATTAGGACGACCATTTTGACTGAGTAGCCTGGGTACAACACTTGGAGCTCGTAACGGAGATCGCGGTATTTGGTCCGTTTCTCCTCCTCCTTCAAGGTGATGTTTTTCTCCGGAGGTGCAGAGAACTCGATGACATACATCACCCTGCGTTGATGGTCGAGGAGGACTATGTCAGGCTTGTTGACTTGGATTAGCCTGACAGTCGGGAAGGAAGTGGCATAAAATTGTTATTGCACTAGTGCATTAATGAATCACTTTTTATACTGAAATTTAGTAAATAATGACCTATTTTTTGAGATCCTAGAAAAATATATATTATTATATGTTTTAATTTGTGTCATTTCAAAAGGTAATAGTCCTAGTAATCAGTGCCATTGGCAATTACGGTATTTGCCAATAACTATAATTTAATTATTCAATACATGTTTTTATTTATGAGCGCTGGGAGTGAAACTTCTGCTCGTTTCTACGATCTCGTGGTTCTTAATATAGAATCAAAATAAAACCACTTGAAAATTTAGTGACCTCTGTAAGGCAAACAATATTTATTGACCAAACAGTAAACATATCCAGGTGTATATGTTTAAAGTACTCGATAACACGCAATTGTTGTCTTATCCATTTATTTACTAAAATTAATTTCTTAAATATTGACTTAACAGTGAACATCCTTTGAGTTGTGTCAATATATCCTGTTTTGCTGTTATTGAGAACGTAAAAAGTAAAGACTTTGACCTATTGTCTTTGAAGCAGCTTATTTATGTACACATTGATATGAGAAAAAAGTTAATTATATTTTCTTGTTAAACCTAACTCTATAATAATAATAATTATGTTATAAATTGATTCTTCTTCCGTGAGCAGGATAATAACAGTCATTATTTAATGCAAGTTTAATTCATATTACTCAGGGTTTTATGTTTAGAAGGTAGGGAGATACCTAAAATTCATATCTGATAATAAAACAATAATTACAAATTCATAGGAAACAGGAAACTTGTATACTAGATTAGGAAATGAACAGATTTATTTGGATCAAAATCACAATGAATTCGAACACTTTTGAAATGGCGTCTTTATACAGAGTGTCCCCAAATAATTAACAACAATATGTGTATTCATCAAAGCAAAGCGAAAATTTCGCAAATTCTGTTCACATAAAAACAGGCATGTCCGAAGTTGGTTTAAAATCTAAAGATATTATTGTTGTAACCATGGGCGCTGGTTACAGTGAAATTCAGAAGGGGCATCTCATTAGATAAAAAAAATCCAAAAAATACATATCACATACCTACACACAAAAAGTATTTCTGTTTCGATTATAGCAATTTGTTCAGGAATTTGAATGTATTAAAGAGAAGAGGTTGGAACAGTCTGTTCATTAGTGAAAACCATGGATTTATAAGCAAGAGGGATAAAGTATTATATCATATGTTATGTTGTCCGCCCTAAAAATCACATTCTAACAACTTGTTCGAATACACAACTTTTTCATGAATAAACAAACAATGTTGTCAGTACATACAAATAGAATAGTGACAAGTGATAACTATTGTGCTGCAATTTATGCAATATTTGTATAAAGAATATCCAAACAATAAATTTTATTAAATTTAATACATAGGTTTTCCTATGATAATCGAAATTCAAATAAATATTTTTTACTTCGTGTAATTTGTATTCCTGATTGATTTTCTGAAATTTTAGAATCGTGGCAACATCGCATAATAGTTTATGCAAGTTGGAGGAAGTTTGTTTATATTGACAGTTTATCTTATTTGTTGTGAAAGTTGTGATTATAGTTCTTTATTAATTCAATAATTATATTTGACATATACATGCATTTGTGAGTTGCAAATATGGTGAGATGGTGCCAGATATGCAAAAGATTGGATATAAAAGCCCAAACGTATCTTTCCACAGGTAAATATGAAACTATTATTTTTCAGTGACATAATGTGTCCGCTTAGGTATAATCCAATCACTTAAGCCAAAAAAAGAGGGTCAACCTCGGAGGAATGAGAGATAATAAGCTGTAAACTTGTATAAACCTTTATTTTGACGTTCTAAAAGTTGTCTCAAATGTCTCATAAAATCTCGTGTCCGCGTCTTAAGATATTCAAGATCCAAGGTCACAAAAAATCGGTTTTTCGCAAATATCTCGCTTCCTATGGTTTTAATGCCATTTGCATTTAGTATAAAAAGTGTAGAGAATAAAATTCTCTACAACTTTTGTCGCAAACATTTTTTTATATACTGTTAATTATATTTTAAGTAGAAAAAGAATAGAGTAAATACATTTTAATTATATCTTTATTTAGAAATACTTTTTCATATATTTATTACAGTTGAAGTTCAAATGTGGGGAGGTTTTTCAAAAACTTTTATAACTTGAGTCTTAATTTTCTTCTTCTTCTTCATCATCGTCTTCCGGTCGCTCGAAAATTTCCAATTCAATATCATAATTTTCATTGTCAAGGATATTATTGTCTCTAGATCTTCCGAGAATTTCGGGGTCAAATGCACTTTCTTCATCGAGATCGCTTTGATACGGTGAAGCATTGAGGCACGTTTGCCCATTACACTGGCCACAAACTAAAGAGCATTACAACCCCGATTTCCTGCATCCGCAGCGTGAACCACAACCATTCTTGTAGTTGCAAAATATTAAAATATATAATATAATTAAAATATACTTAAAGTATTCCACTCAACAATTTTTTGATTACACGGAAAGGTAAGTAATATTAAACAAATATATATTCGATAAATGAAAAAGAATCGAAGGTAATTTCAACATAGTGTATTACCTACTTGGTCAGTTGAAATTTTGCTTCACTTGTGAATAGTTGTGTGCTGAACAGTATTTAATTTATACTATTTTGGTCATGGAGAATATAAATCCAGGTATGTTAACTATTGAAATAATACATAATGACCTCGATATTTGGCATTCTTCAACCTGTTAATTTGAATTTTATAAACGAGTGTAAAATTTGATTCGTATTGATTTTTTAACAACTTTTGTAAGCTTTAAAAAAAAGTATATAAAAGTATATATGCAACTTTCTGCTATTTTGTAGTCAATTTATTATAGATTAAAGCTATAATATGATTTTGTGCAAATATTTGCAAATTTGTATAAAAAGCCTTTTTTCCTTTATAGATCACCCTCTTACGTATGGTGAATGTTTTGAAGTTTGGGTGTCAACAGTAGATATAGACAAATTTACTACAATAAAGCAATGTATTACGAACTCGTATAACATTACAAACCCTGACGTTCCAGAATTACTGAATGTTGCAAAATTAATATGTGCTAACTTAAAATCAAGTTGGACAAAGTGCTCACGTTCAAGATCCTATTTATTAAAAAAAGAAAGTGGTTTTCTCGCCTCGAAAATTTCAATCCCTGAAAGTTTAAAAAATCTACCAATATCAGTTCGACTACCTCAATTAGTGGCCAGGGCCGTCCACAAAAGCAATTCGAAGAGTGTTCCGTCAAAACAAAAAAACGTAAAGTGGAAACATTGGTAAAAAGCTTCGATAGTGTGGAATTACAGTTCGCTTCTAGTATCGCTGGTCCATCAACTTCAACAGGACTTTTAGAAGTAAAGAAATAATTGAGTTTGCAGCAAGCACTTGCTCTTTACTTAGATCTAGACTTATCTGAACGCAAGTACAATTTATTAAGGACTGTGGTAAATAGCGTACATAGAGATACTTTTCCTAGTTTATATAGACTTAATCTGTTCAAACAACACTCATATATTGAGATATCATCCGCTTCTGAGACAGCTGTTGAAGTTAATATTCTAAATATGTTATACAAAACTTTTAATAGTATTTGCAATCTTATTAATGTTGTAGATATGCATAGCATTACTTCATTAAATTTAACTCATGTCTGTAAATGGGGCATGGATGGAAGTTCCAGTCACAGTATATACAAGCAAAAATTTTCAAAAGAATCTGAAACTGACGAATTTTTGTTTTTTTATAGGTTTTGTCCCTATTATGCTCATGCTCATGGACAAATCCTCTAAAACGGTGGTTTGGAAAAATCCCCGTTCGTCATTGTGGCTATATTGTCGACCACTTAAATTTATGTTTTCTAAGGAAAACGAGGAAATAATTAAACAAGAATACAATAAATGTGAAAATTGTTTTAAAGATATTAAAAACATTAGCATAAGAATTGGCGAAAGAGAATTTAACGTAGATTTTGAATTTCCCTTTACAATGATTGACGGAAGTGTATGCAATATTGTAACCGAAACAAAGTCTACTGCTACTTGTTATCTATGCGGAGCAAAACCGACTCAGATGAATAAAACAGACTTGACTCAGTTTGTAGCGGATTTTGAAAAATATAAATATGGATTGTCAACTTTGCATTGTTGGAATCGTTTCTTGGAATGTTGTTTAAAAATAACGTCTTCCAAAAAGTGGCGAGCTTCAAGGGAATTTAAGGATTTGAAAGAACAAACCAAAAAACGAATTCAAAGTAAGTTTAAAAAACAGTTAGGGCTCAATATAGACAAACCAAAACAAGGTTATGGTAGTTCCAATGACGGAAATACAGCTAGAAAATTTTTCGAGCAATATAAAATAAGTGCCAAAATTACCGGCCTTAATGAGACACTACTTTATAAATTTTACCTAATTTTGAGAATTTTGAATTGTAAGGAAAAAAATTAATGTAAATAAATTTAACAATCTTGCCATGAACACTAGGGAATTGTATCTGCAAGAATATTCGTGGTATAATATGCCTATGACTATCCATAAAATACTGGTTCACGCGGTTATGAAGTCATCTGTCAATTCAATATACCAATTGGTAAAATGTCAGAAGAGTGCCTAGAGGCTCGACATAAAGAAATTAGAAAAGAAAGATTGGCACACATTCGAAAAAAGTCGCGAACGGAATCAAACATTGATTTGATGAATCGTTTGTTCATAATAACAGATCCTTTACTAGCTTTCCACAGAAAAATAGTCTCCAAAAAAGAAAAAAATATGGCTGATGACAGTAGCATTAAAGAGTATTTCGTGTTAACTGACGAAGTAGATCCTTTGACAGTATATAATATCACAACTCCTCTTGAAGTTAGCGATGACAGTGAAAGTGATTCAGGGGCAGAATAGACATGGGACATTTTTTTGTTTATATTATATAAATATTTCTGGATCCTAAGTATACTTTTACATCTCTTTCTCTGTCAACATTTCTAATATACAGGATAATTTATAATATTTTATGGTATTATATACATGCACGTTTACATGCACTATATCTTTTACTAACCTTACATTGTAAAATGAATAATTGTGGATATAAATGTAGACTAATGTCGGACAATTTTATGGTAAATAAATCATATGATACTACTGATTTTTTTGGAGTTCTGATTTTTGTCCATTTGCCCCATAAGATCGCTGCACTGTGCGTCGTCTAGTCGGCCTGAAGTCGTGGGTGACATGATGACGATTTTCTACACTTAATGACAACGTTAATTTCTGCGCAAATGTGGTCGCAAGTCATAAAATTGCTGCTTGGGATACTACTACTGCCCCCTCTAAATACTCCACAGTTGTGCCCTCCTCTTAGCCAAATCCTAACTCCGCCACTGGCCTAGATATGAAGGGATACATCAGATACCTTCAGAATGTTTATATATCACCCCCTCATTTCCAGATTTTAAATAGAATGAATAAATAGTTTAATATGAACAATAAGTTAATATTTATAAGACAATTTGTATGAAATAACTTTCTTTATATACTACTTTAATCATTCTGTAGAATGATAAAGAATCCCACTCGCAAAAAGTATTTATTACTGTATAGACACCAAGCATATAAACGGCAATGAGCAAAAAAGATGCACATCCACTGGATGTAAATAAGATAGTAGTATAGAAGACACAAATCGAGTCGGCATATCGCCGAGTTTTTGTTTTGGTCCTCGTGTTTAGCTGAAGAAGCAAGTTATGTTCGCGTTCCCACGATCGGCGACTGTTACGCCCGCGGCCTATTACGACTGGGACAGCACGAGCCCACAGAATGTCCGAGAAACAATATACAGGGCGGACAAAGTAATTTGTTTTTTTCCCCGTATTTTACAGCTCAGAGAATCTGAATTCAGTCTGAATTCAATTGTCAAAAAGAGATCCAGTTTTAAGTCTTACAAGGACAGATATTAGAGGCAGTCTACAGATATATATGGTGTTCCTGAAATGAGTAGCATAACTGAAACGGTAGATTTTTTGTTGAAAATAAGATGCACAGAGTGTTGAATTTAGATATAACTTTTAAAATTTATTCCAATAACTTGAAAAGTAATAGATGTTTAGATTTAATTTGCAAGGCACATTTTAGAAAGAGGATAGAGGAAGTGGTACAAATATGGGCTATCATTTTATTTTTGAGCTGTGAACTTCGTATTTTTTGCTAAAAGTTTGCAAAACTCTGGCAACTAACAATTAATTTATTCTGTAATATGTTGCTAAAGCGATTTTCGAGTATTGAAAAAAATATCTTTTGACAGCTAATTTATTAGTTAGACCAACTATGCTACACATATGGGCTGGTATATAATTTTGACCCGAATTGCATAAATTGAGAGCACCAGAAGAGTAAAACTCAAAAATAGGCCAAAATAATGTACAACAGGTTTATCTGAAATTTCCTCAAAACTGAAAAAAAAACAAATTATAAATTTTTTATCTCAAAGCTAGCAAACACAAGTCACAAATATAGAAAATAGAAAATAAACGGTAAAAAAATCTGTTTAAATTGTATTTTAAAATCTCTGGCAGAATTAGGAACAAAAACCGCACTAGAACAGCCATCTATCTTTAATAAATTTGGTTATAGTCTGATGTAATTAGATACCTGCAAAGCTTTGTATCTGCGCCAGAAACTTCAATTGCCACTAATATTTTTAGGAATGCAGCAGTGGCGTTTCGTCATAAGAAGAAATAGAGTGGGGATATATCCCGTGACCTTGGAGACTATTCAAGAGGCTTCCTTTTTCCAATACATTTGTTTGGAAAAACTGTGTCCAGATAATCTTGGACAACCCATGCATAGTCAGGTTCTCATCTTGCTGGAACCAAATCGAGTCATTGGCAAAAAAGTGTTTTCCTGTTTTGGAAATAAAAACGTCAAAGCAGGAATCAAATCAAATTGAAGGAATTCCAAATAACGTTCCCCAATAAGATCTCCTTCAAAAAGTAAGGTCTCAAAGTTTCCCACCTCAAACTGTGTACGAGCTTTCGACATGCAGTTCAAGTTTTTTTCGGCCTAGTATCTACAGTATTGTCTAATAATCGTACATTCAGGAAAATTCATCGAAAAATATTAATTGTTGTACAAAATTGTTATTTTCATTGTGCATCCCAATTAATTCTTTAGAAAATTGAGTTCCCCTGTCAAAATCGTCCTCTGACAACTCTTGAACCAAACAGACTTTGTATGGGTGAAGCTTTGCCGACCGCAAGACTCTAGCTACTGAACCTTGCCCTAAGTTGTAATTGCGAGCAATTTTTCTTGTAATCACATGTGGATTTTCTCGTGCTTAGCAAAATGTCGATTTTGACATCTTCAGTGATTGAAGATGGTCGTTGATGTCTACCTGACCAAATTGTCTAAACTTTTTCTCGATTTTCCTCACTGTTGAAAATAGGAGGCCGATTGGGATGATTTTCATGAATAAAATGGTAACGTCTTCTTGAATAAGAATTCGACCTCCAAAACCAATCATCATTAGTTTTTTGATTCTTCTTCTTTCAATCAAATGATGTATTTTATTCTTATGACATTTTTTTGACACTACACCTCAAAATATTGAATAAAACTAACTATACAGGATGTTTCTGTAGAAACAACCACAACATTCGTCCATCTATTTTTGAGTTTTTACTTCAAACACACAAGAAATATATAATCGGAAACAAAAAAAAAACAACATAAACCTTTTCTTGTTTGAATAATGGCTATGTAGATGTTGATGTGAACTATTGACAATTCGAACACATAAAGTTAATTTCAAACTTATTTGCAGTACAAAAATGTCGGCGCCTTTGACGACGGTAAAGAGATCGTAGTCACCGAAGTGTTTTATGTTGCAAATAAGTTTAAACTGAACTTTACTTACATCATTTTGCTAAAACTGTCCGAATTCTGACCTCATTTTATTGAATTTGGCATCTTATCTACGTATCACATGAATACAATTTGAAATAAATAAATAAATAAATAACAAATAAATAAATAAATAAAAATAATTAAACAGATAAATAAATAAATAAATATTTATTGCTCTAATAAAGATACAGCCTAAAAGGTAGGAATTTGGCAGAGCCATTCTTCCAATCCACCCAAAAATATAATTCACAATAATTATGTAAATTACCAGTTTCTAAACAATCCTAAAATAAATGGCAAGAAATACATATGATATTAATAATAAATAATTTAAAAACGTTAAAGAAAAAGTAAATTACATATCAATGGACAAAAGGGTTTATTCTACATGCTTATTAAATGCGATTTGGGATAAATCTATCTCATTTAATACAGTGTAATAAATACGGAGCATTATAAAAAAAACATTCTTCAAATTTGGTAGAACTATGCTGAGGAATCATGTATGAATCTATTCTAACATTAACCTTATGAATATTAGATCTTCTTATCAGCACGTTGATTAAATATTTAGAAATTCTAAAACTTTATACAAGAATAATAAAAACAAATATTTTATTCTATTATTAATTTTCATCTGTGATAATCTGTTGATACTAGAGGTATATGATTCTATAAGATACATTACAGACAAATTGCATACATCTATTTTGTGTTCTTTGTAAATTTTGTTGATTTTAATTCGGTAAAAAATTGTAGTACACCAAGCAACAGTAATCCATATGAGGGTAAACTAATAATTTTATTAGTTCAGTTTTGTACTTTCATTTATTTGGTATTTTAGGTGATATAATGACTTTAATTTAAGAAATGAAACTTTGAACACATGATTAACATGATTATTAAAGCAGAGTATACTGTCGAAAATGAGACCGACACTTTTAGTAGAAGAGAATTAATTTATTACTGCAAATGTCATCCCGATGATGATCACGACCTATACATGAACCCACTGTTTTAATAGGATTTATTTTAAGGCCATTTTTAGTACACTACTCAAAGATATTACTTAGATCTAAGTTTATCAAATTTATATTCTCATTAGCATTTACTGCAATACATGTTTTGTATAACTGTATACCATCAGCATATAAATGTATTTGCAAATATTTAACAACATCGGGTAAATTGAATATAAATATTATAAATAGTATTGGCCCAAGAATGCTACCCTGGGGTACGCCCGATTTAGTATGGTCAAAGTTAGAAAAACTTTCATTGTTGATTTTTGCTCTTCGTGAGCGGCCATACTGATAATCAAAGAATTATCTTAAGATATCATCATCAAAACCCATAAAAGATAATTTTGCAAGTAATAAATCAAGTTAACTAAATCGAATGCCTTATATTGGTCCAGAAGAATTAGGACACTAGAAAATGGATAATCAACTGCAGTGGCTAAATCATCAACGACCGTTAGTAAATCTCGTCTGTAGATTGAAAGTAGCGCTACTCATAAAATGTAGGTAGAATATGTTTAGTAAGTTTTCACATAAAGTTTATTTCAAACTTATTTGCAACATAAGTAACTTCGGCTTCTTTGATCCCTTTACCAGAAGCCCCGTTTTCTATATTGCAAATAAGTTTGAAATAAACTGTACATATTTTTCTCCAAACTCATACGTTTCCTATATAAAATTTTTGTATGCTTTTATTTATAAACAAAACGATATATCTCCAGATTTCTACATAATCTATATCGATTTCGTTGTGAAGTTCTTGATGGTCTCTCTCCAAATCGGTGAAAATATATAAGGTGTCTCATTTAGAATAACAACGTAAAGGTCAATTCCGAAAAATCCGGAAGTGAATAGTACTGACAAAATAGATCATAATTTTCGTCAGAATTTTGTGTCTAATTAAAATAATGTATAAATTCATTCATTATTGTGAAGGAGATTTATATTGTTAAGAAAAATTATTTATTGTCTCCTCTTTAAATTGGATTTGACGATGAAAAAATACTCTCGAAGTGCACCTAGCCGAGGCTAATTTTTAAATATTTGAAACAAATGATATCGAACAACATTTTGTACTTAATCTAGTCCACACTGTAAAAATCACAGCCGCCGGCTAGTGTCAGAAGTGGTCACTCATCTGTACTGATTTAACAATGATTCCTAATGGTTTCTAGCTGGATCACGATTGTTATTGACCAACAATCACCGTCATTTCACTATTTTAATGACCCTGTCAAGAGTAGTGCAATACTCACAGTGCAGTCCTTATCTTTCGGGTCATCATATCAACTTGGTGAGGACGAGGATCTATTGATAATCAAGACGTTATTAATCAGGTTTGTGAAATGTTCCGTATCAGAATTGGAAGGTTTTTGGATTGCTTTGTACATTCCATAGAGCACAGTAATTTTTCTCTCTTTAATCATGTTTAACTATACCGGGTGTAACAGGATCATAGTACACTCCCTTTCTCCTTTAGTTTTGAAAATAATTGACTGAAATTTGGGATATCCTATATACATAATATGCGGCACTTTTTGACATACAAGTAATTTCTTTCACTTCCGGTTTCGCCGGACAGTATATTATTGCATTTTTAAATTCTGTATAATTTTCTGAATCCAACGATACCAAATAAGTGACATTTCAAACGTCAATATTTTTTATAACATAATTTTTAGTTTTCCATATAAGTGTGCCATGACGGTTCCGATTTAATCTAAATGCCCCGTCTAATGCTAGAAAAATCTAAATCCCGTCAAAAGTACTAAATTATGTGATTTATGAGCAAATAAAGTTCGTCAAAATGGTTTTTGGGGCCAAACTCAATTTCTTCAAATGGAACCATATTGATATCGTGGTACCATCTATTAGTACTGTTAATAAGGAATTTATTCATATGTCGTATTAAAATGTGCGATAAATAAAACAAAATTACAGTTAAAAGAAAATAAGAAAATACAATTTTGTTTTAAAAAAAATTTTAAGAAGTAACTAAGATGGCTTTGAAAACAATGAAATATTTAGCTTGTCAAACATTTGTTGTTTTACCGGTGTTTTTATTGTGTCTTTAAAAATTGTTTAAAATTCTTGTTATATAGATTTTCTTAAAAAAAATCTATATATACATTTATGCTCGGCGAATTTGGGTCCCCGTATCTCGAGAACGGCTGATCGGATCGACCTCAAATTTGGGATCTATCCGAATCTCGAGATTTCCAGAAACTTTCCGTCTGTCCGGAACTCCGAAAGTCCGGAAACTTTTCTTTGAAATGCGATAACTGTCCCAAATATTGACCGATCGATTTCAATTTTTACCAGAGGTAGACCTCCATGGTCTACATATACCTATTGATTTTGAGCCGGTTCCGAAAACGGCAAGTGGGGAAAAACGGCCTAACAACCAATTTTTTTTACCTTCCTTTGAAATGCGATAACTGTCCTAAATATTAACCGATCGACTTCAAATTTGGAACAGGGGTGGACCTCTAAGGGCTACATATGCCTATTGTTTTGCAGCCGGTTTCGAAAACGCGAAGTGGGACAAAACGGCCTAAAAGCCATTTTTATTTCTTTTTTTTTATGAAATGCGATATCTGTTCAAAATATCGACCGATCGACTTGAAATTTACAACAGTGGTAGACCTTTACGGTATACATATGCCTGTTGATTTTAAGCCGGTTCCGAAAACGGGAAGTGGGGCAAAAAAAATTAAGAATTTTGTTTTTTTTTTTGGAAATGCAATAAATGCCCCAAATATTGACCGACTTGGTACAAATATAGGCATATTAGCATAAAACTCAATAAAATGGATCACAAGGAACCGATTCCGACTATTCACGAACCGCTCCGATCATTTCCGAAGGCATTATAAGCACTTTTAATAGCGTCTTAAGAAATTAAAAAGGACAAACGAGTCAAGGGTGTTAACAGCCACCTAGGCTACAGTTTTAACCGCAAAACACGAACTGGACCCGAACCTTTCCGAAGTCACCCGAAGGCAAACGGGGCTTGCGGGGTATCATTTCTAATAAAACCGAATACGAGGAACCGATTCCGAGCATTCCCGAACTGCTCCGATCATTCCCGAATGCGTTTTAGGCAAGTTTAACAACGATTGCAGGAACCGAAAAACAAATTCAATTTCCGAGGGAGTTGACACGTACCCAGGCCGCACTTTTAACCGAAAAAACCGAACTCGGTCCGAAGATATCCGAAGTCACCCGAAGTTACCCTTACGCGATCCAGGCTTGTGGGGTATCGCTTTTGAAGTAATCGGACCCACGGAATCGATTGGAATCACTCCGACTGATCACGAACCGCTCCGATCATTCTCGAAGGCGTTATAAGCACTTTCAATAGCGTTTTAAGAAATTAAAAAATGCAAGCAAGTTTCAAGGTTACTAACAGCCACCGAGGTTATTGTTTTTATCACAAAACCCGAACTGGACCCGAACCTTTCCGAAGTTACCCGAAGATATCCGAGGTCAAGCGAGGCATGTGGGGTATCATTTTCAATAAAACTGAACATAAGGAAGCAATTTCGAGCATTCCCTGACCGCTGCAATCATTCCCGAACGCGTCTTAGGCAATTTTAACAACGATTGCAGGCATCGAATAACAACTCATTCTGGAACCGATCCGATGTACTTTGTCCGTCTTCTGAAAATCTATATGGCATCTTCACCGCAGCGGTGAATGTACCTCACTTGTTTAATTGTATTCAAAATGCCGCAAATTTATACAGGAGATGAAAAAGTGAACATGTTAATTATTTATGGGGAATGTAGAAAAAAATGCCGTTGCGGCTAGACACCCTTATGCCGAACGATATTCTGATAAACCATGTCTAGCGAGAAATTATTTTAATCGTCTTGAAAATCAATTCTGAAGTGAGCCCAACAATGATCCAGAAGAAAATTTTATTATTGACGAAGAAACGGAAATTAATGTTTTGGCTCGACTAGAAGTTGATAAGACTGTTTCTTTAAGGCAAATTGGGTTTGAATTGGAAACCAGTCACCAAACAGTAAGCAGAATTTTGCACAAATGTCACTATAAATCTTTTAAATACCAATTACACCAGCACTTGTACTAAATAATTACGAACGTAGGATGGAATATTGCAACTGGAATTTGCAGAATAACGTGCAGCCAAACAATGATTTTTTGGGATTGATTTTATTTTCGGACGAGTCTAGGTTTACAAACCGTAACTTTCAAGTGCGGTTCGGTTTCAATGTTTGGCTTGGAATAATCGGTAGTAGAATCATTGGTCCAATAATATTTGAGGGACCCCTGACTGGTGCCAAATACTTGAGATTTCTGCAAAATGAAATTGAGGATAGTTTAGCTCAGTTACCATTCCATTTACAACAGAGATTGCATTTCCAACAAGATAGCGCTCCTCCCCATAATTCATTGATAGTAATTGATTACCTCCAAGGTCACCTGGTTTAACACCGCTTGATTTCTTTGTTTGGGGTCATTTAAAAAATATTATTTACGCAACCTCTGTTACAACCCGTAAAGGCCCACGAGTAACACGCGCAATTAATAGCATAACGGCCCAGCAATTGGCGAACGTTCTTCAAAAAACAGCTATGCGAGTTCATTTTTAACAACTGTTGTAATGTTTTGTGTTTATTTTTTGTATTCCAAAGCCACCTTATGTATAAACAAGGTAATTAGAATAAAATTGTGTTTTCTTCGTTTCTTATAGCTGTAATTTCAATCGATCATCTTTAAAACTAAAAGAGAAAAAGGGGGTGTACTATGATCCTGTTACACCTGGTATGTAATAATATTGGCAACGGTGCGGACCATTCATGAAACCTAGAAATATGTTTATTATCACACCGGGCGAATATTCTTTATCTGGCCTCAAGTGCACTTTCTCAAATCCACAAAATTATGCCTATTGTAAACGCGACTTTTAAAATAACTCTTTGAGAAAAATAAAGCGGTGTTAAATTGGTCAATCTAGTTGGTTGCTCAATAACACCTATCTCTCCAATTGTTCCTTCATGAAAATTAGCATTTAAATATGTACTTGACGACTATAATGTACACTATATAAGTTCGTATTCTTGTTCGAATTAATTCTCCAAAAATGTTTTCTACAATAACACATCTAGATTTAGGTAATACTATTAATAAAAACTAGATACGATCGTCATTTCAGATTATGTCAAAGCATTTTATTGTCGGGTAAATAGCTAAATATTTAAATAACACTTTCAACCACTAATCAATAAGTTTTATACATTTTAACTTTCGGACAGTTAAAAATTGGCATCATGCAATCACTGATTTATTTTTTCTTTAAAATACCCAATACTTACATCGCTGACAGTTAATAATAATCATATTTTAGAGGAACTGATTAACTCCTTCAAACGAAGCAGCATCAATCTTTCGAGAAGTATGTATAATAACAAGTTTTAATTAATTTGAATGGTCCATCATACAAGTGTAAGACTAGGCTTCTTGCCAGGAGTGACAGCAGGAGCGTTACAACCGGAGAGCAGGGTGCATTTCATGTATTAAAATTTCAAAATAACTTATCCTTAACCATAATAACACATGAACGAAAACCTAAATTCTATTTGAGATGTGATATGAAAAACAAATTATAAAATTACAAGAAGGCGCAAAATGTATCACTCTATTTGAAAATCTCGCAATTTTTGCAGATGGCCATTTATGTCATCGGTATTTTGTCAGTTGAGTATCAGAATGACACGAAATAAACGACGTTAAACGATGGAGCACGACACTCCTTAAGAACGCGTCATAATAGTGACTTTATTTTTGCGACATAATTCGTCGGTGGTATTAATACAACGTGAATTTCGACGAAGGGTTTCTTGGAGATCCCTACAACGTATTTTGGTGCAAGAGTTGAAGATGTTTCCGTATAACACTGATGTAGTTTTCCACGAAACACCAGAAACACCATATACTCCACTCGACGCACGTTTCGCCAACCAAGTTGGCATCATCTGGAAATGATTGAAACTAACCTAATGCTAATAATGTATCCTATTTATACCTAAACGGTATATGTTCTTTGAATCCATGAATATGATCGCTTATAGTTTTGTCACACATACATTTACTTTGATTACAAGTCCAGCTAATTTTGTAAATCCCCCACTTTTCGTTTGTTTCAATTTTTTGCCTATAAGTTGTTGTAGTTTATTTTCCCATGAATGAACCACTGTCATACCTATATCTTTTAAAAATCTTACCAATATAATACCACGGGTGATTCGAGGATCGAATGGAATCGATACAAATTTCGGATTTTCTCTTTCATTTTGAAAGGTCGAAGAATTCCGAAGTGTCTTTAAACTTACGTTTCTCACAATTATTTTATCTATTAAACTTACAGAATACACACGATCAAGATCAAAGAATCATTTACGTCGCACAGATATCTCATTGTGCTTACATATCGAATCATATCATTGTGCTACAATGTGGACATCTGCTGCTCGGAAGTTCGCTAAAAATGGTACGACTCAATCCAAAATCGAGACACATCAATGGCTAGGGATATCTTATTTTATACCGATAATAGCACAAGGACTGGTCATATTCGTTCGTTTCTGCCTTGCTCCCTGGACTAAGAGTCGAGTTACGCTACTGAATGACAGTGATTCCGGCATTATGGTTCTGAGAATCATTACTTAAAAATATATACAATATGTTTCTTTTTGAAGCGATGACCTGTTTTCTCACATCATATTAGCTTACTTCTAAAGCTCATGTTAAAGCCATAGGAACTTGAGGTCAGGCACCGCCAAATACATTAATTCATAACACTTCTATGAATGCGAAATATTCTACTATATCGCTGATAATTCATATACAGGTTGGGGAAATAGTGTGGCGGACTTCGATATCTCGAGTTCTACGATAGCTAGAAATTTAAAAAAAATAAAAATACAGGTAAACTAGATAAAAAAGTCTACAACCGGAAATTATTTTCGATTCTACAGGGCGAGCCAAGACGAAATTACAGGATCAAGTGCCATTTTTTTTAAATGGAATGCTATGTATTTCAGTACATTTTTTGAAGCCTCTTTCTAGACTCGAATAATTCCTATATTATTATTGACTATCACCGAACCACCTGGATGTAATGAATTTTTTTGTTGAATCTGCAGATGCATATTGAAAAAAATCACCAAATTCACAATTACGGGTTTTAAGAAGAACTTATGTGAATACTAGTTACGAGACATCTAATTACTGTTTTTTGAATCATTTTTACGCTCTATAAATGTATAGGGGGCCAAAAATTATTTTTGAGTTAAGAACTTTTTTAAATTAAATTTTCTCAATTTTTTTCAAATCTCCCCGGTTATTTTTCGTCGTTGTGATGTAGAAATGAAAAACTGAACATTTTTTGTAATTACTTCCCTATGGCCAATTGCAACCATTTTCGTTTTATTGAGCAATAAGTACAAAATTCAAGAATAAACTTACAAAATAGAGGTTTCTTCAAATAATTCATTAAAAAAAATTATAATAAGTGTTCCACATATTGCCCATTTTGATTGACATACGCCTCTATGCGCATTTGAAATGAGGCCATTTAGTGGGATCGTTCCTTGAAAAAATTGAGAAAATTCAATTTAAAAAGTTCTTAATTGACAAACAATTTTTGGCCACCCTGTACATTTTTAAGAAGTATAAACGATTCAAAAACAATAATTAGATGTATCGTAACTAGTATTCACATAAGTTTTTCTTAAAACCCATAATTGTGACCTTGGAATTTTTTCAATATGCATATGCAGATGGCATTATTTCAGCAAAAAAAATTAATTACATCCAAGTGGTTAGAAGATAGTCAATAACAATATAGGAATGAATATAGTCTAGAAAGAGGCTTCAAAAAATGTATTGATATATTTCATTCCATTAAAAAAATATATACTTGATCTTGTAATTTCGTCTTGGCTCGCCCTGTATATTTGAAAATAATTTCCGGTTATAGACTTTTTTATCTATCGTAGAACTCGAGATATCAAAATATGACGCACTATTGCCCCACCCTGTATATCAATCAATCAGAATTTTAAATAACAGGCACACAAAAAAATCTGTACTTTAAATCAAAACCATGTTCCCTTAAGTATTTTGATGTGCTGAAACCGAATCTGGCCATAGAAATTACGACCATTGCGTCAATTTTTGGCTACGAGACATTTTTGACTAACAGATGTCTTAAAGAACACCTTTTGTAAACAAAAAAATACAATTTTGTCATAGCAATTTTTTTACCTAAATCTTCGTAATCTACGTTTCCATGGGTACTATATATGATTTTGACATTAAAATAGCCTCTTTGGCATCTGCCAATTGTCAAACGACTTAATAAGGTTTGTAAAATTCCAGAAATTTCTAACGTTGAAGAGCGTCTGCTATATCACTACGAACATTATTGGGGTGCTAAATATGATTTTGATAACTTACCAACGTTGGTTAGACGTTGACAGCTGACTAAAATAGGTATGGTTAAATTCTGTTGAGAACCTACCAACGTTGGGGTAGACGTTGGTGACTAACTGAATAGGTCAAGTTTGTTATGGAACACTTGCCAACGTTGGTTAGACGTTGGTTAGTGGCTTATTAGGTTTGGTCCTTTTTAGTTATTAACCAACGTTGGTTAGACGTTAATGACTAACTTAAGTAGCTCCGATTAATTTTTCGGTAATACACCTACTTCTGTATAACGTTGGTAACCGACTTGATAGGTACCTACATTCATCTCAAGTAACATTTTACCGACTACCGACTACTTTTTTACAAATTATAAGGTCAGAATTGTTACAAATATTAGTCAAGTAGCGTCTTAAATTTTATAGTTATGATACAACGTCGGAGCAACGTAGCTTGTACCTCGCAAACCTACTATTTACATCTAGCACATTTACCAACATTGGTTTGATGTCAGAAATCTACTTAATACGTTGAGTGTGTTCTTAGATTATTATCCAACGTTGATTAGACGTTGGTAACTGATTAATTAGATTTAGGTAATTTTGGGTAACATTCCAACGTTGGTTAGACGTTGCTGACTGACATAGTCGTCTAGCAACGTCGGTTGGACGTTGGTGTTAGGCTTTTGGTCCTTGGTCTAACATAATCACAAAATTAATGTCGATAATTCAGGTATTGATAGATATTTAGTAAAGATTTATACACCAACTGCAAGAGACGGTCGATATTATCGTGATTGTTTGGAATGAACGTTAGTGTAATCTGCACCAAAGCCTACTAAAAGTTGGTGCAGGTAAAATTATTTAACCCTGAAGTCGTTATTAGTAAAAATAGTTGCACTTATTCCCGCCTTCGCCATATTTTCTGGTTCCACAGAAGGAAATATATAGGCGGCCATGTTGATTATGTGTACAATTATTTTAAATACACAAAATTTTCAAATAAAGTAAGCAAAAAAAGTTTTTATTTACTCGTAAAATTAATTAAACAATATTTCAATTGCGCTTTCTTTGAAAGGGAAAATATTTTTGAAAGTAAAAAAATAAAAGTAGTACTTTCGTTCTTAAAATAAACATTATTCTTATGGGTTCACTATATTTTTCGACCTACTTTATATATATGTATCCAATAAAATTTCTTTCGTTTCAGTTTTTACCCCACCAGATTTATTAAAATTTTATTCGAAGTATTTTGTATATAATACGTACTCAATGATAAACACGCCTTATCCATTTTATATAAATAGATTGGTACGACAAATAGAATAATATACAAAATTGCTTAGTTTCACTACCCACACCGGACTTTTGTAGGTCAGATTAAGGGCAAATTTTAAATAAGGTTGGTAATAGGCTGACAACCAACTTAAGCCGACGTAAAATTTGGTGAACATTTGGTCGGTAATCACAACGACTAAAGTCGGCCCTCTACGTCGAATCGACCCATATCTTATTGACCAGATTAGTAGAAATATGGATCATCCCGACGTTTTGTGTACGTCGCACACCGACTTTTAGTTGCGAACAGCAACGTCGGTTCGTCGTCAGAATGTTGCTTGGGAAATTAGACCATTGCGTCAATTTTTGGCTACGGGATATTTTTGGCCTACAGGTGTCTTAAAAAACACCACTTTTAAACAAAAAAAATAATACAATTTTTGTCAAGCAATATTTTTACCTAAATCTTCGTAATCTACGTTTCCATGGGTACTAAATATGATTTTGACATTAAAATAGCCTCTTTGGCATTTGCCAACTGTCAAACCGCAAATTGTAAAATTCCAAAATTTGTAAGAAAAGCTTCTTCTATATCACTATGAACATTATTGAGGGTGCTAAATATGATTTTGACATTAAAATTGCCTTTTTGACAGCTGCCAACAGTTAAACTGCCAATTCTCACATTCGAAATTCTAAATCAGTAAATATGATTTGGTTATCGTAATTATATCTGTAGATTTCAACATTACTTTGACAATAACCGTCAAAGTCATGTTGAGCATCCTCAAAAACGTAGATGGTGTTATACTTTTACAAATTTCGGAATTTTACAATTTGCAGTTTGACAGTTGGCAGCTGCCAAAATGGCCATTTTGTTGTCAAAATCATGTTTTCATGGGTATGGAAACGTAGTTTACGATAATTTGGGCAAAAAAAATTTTCGAACAAATTTGTAATTTTTTTGTTTAAAAAAGATGATTTTTACGAAAATGTCCAGGAGCTAAAAATTTACGCTATGGCTGTAGTTTTTATGGCCAGATTCGGTTTCAACGCCTCAAAATACATAGGAAACATGGTTTTGATTAAAATACAGATTTTTTTTGTGTGCCTGTGTAATCTATCAAAGAATATTTTGACACCTATTGATATAGCAGTTATTTTTGTCTTCAGTTATTAAGTTCATAAAGAAAAATCTAGAAAGCAAAAACTATAAACGAAAATTGGAAATATTAAGAGAAAGTGATCAGTTATGGTTGCTTTCAGACTGGTTGTTACTGAGTGAGAAACAATTTTGTTTTTTGCTATATGGCATTAAGATGATTGACATGAATCTTAAATAACAGTTGTGCATACCGACATGAACTCCAATATCAATCGACAACTGGTAACTACGTCAAAAGTCTGTCTATTAATATTCTTGAAAGATGGTTTTAGGTCGTAGATATCAAGTTAAATATAAAAACATACAGTTTTAACTAAAAAGTAAAAAGTGCATGAGTCACCGTGATCTAATCGCATGGTACACCATGACCTTAGACATGACAACAGAACACTACAAACATGTGTTCATACTTCCACTGAGTTTGGCTCCAGATAAAGAAAGAGAAATTGACAAACGGTGTATTGTTCATTTTAACCGTCAAAAATGCCATCCAATATGTTTCCGAGGGAAACTAAAGCACTTTTTAAATGGGTTGGAAATTATAATGTGACAACTATGCTAGTATTTACAAACTCATTATTTAGGAAGTTTCGAGTTGCTAACACATTATGCGCAGAGGCACCATCTTATTGAAAATATATTTCGTTTAATTCATTCAAAGGAATATCTTTAAGAAATACTATTACATGTTGCCTTAAAATTTGAACATAGGTCTGGTTATTTTCATAAAAAAAACAGTCATAGTGAGTGATAAGTGTATCCCAGTGCTACTACCCGTCAGACATCATTAATGTCTTAGTGACTGATAGCGACCTGCAAAGCAGGTACCAAGGCTGCCACCTCTAACCCTAGTGATATTTTTTGAAATTATGTGTCTGGTAATGTCTTGGTAAAGAAGAATAAGTCTTTAAGTTTAGTTTATGTAGAATTATAAGAAATGTTGTCAGAATTTTGTTTTTCGCGGTTTCTAGAAGTACTAGTTGTGGTTTCAGTCTCACAGACTGCACGTGTCCGTTTTTGCACGAAAAATTCACGTGCCCGCTTAAGGGTTAAATGAATACTCTATTTGACTGCTCAACTGATTTAAATTTAATTTGACATTTATAACTATATTTTATTTACAAAGCAAAACATGTTTTAAACAAAAAAATTATAGATAGAACAGTGAATCTAAATAAAAGTAAATAATAATTAATATGAGTTTTTTAATCATTTTATCAAGACATACGTTTTAAACAATTTCAAGGCTCACAAAAAAAAATTTAAATGTTTTTCTCGACGAGTAGCACTTTTTGCATTGAAAATGTTTATGTCGTCGTTATTATTAAATATAACTATGGCAAATTATATTAAAAATTGAATGGTAGAAGCGTTACTTTGTGATAATCAATCATAATGATAGAATAAAAACACTTTTCAACAGTGATAAAAAACAAAGAAAAGCAAATTATATATTTAGGAAAATCGCGAAAAATAACAATTTTTTTTCAGATCAAAGTCAACCATGATTTTAATTCAAAAAAGTGGAATTTGGTGCATAGAGAAAAATCTACAACTTGTAGAAACAAAATTAAAAAATCTCAATCTACGTAAGAAAAGCGCCTGTAAAGAGTTTTTCCCGTTTGAAAGAATATCCACAAATAAAAAAGTTCTAGGACTTGTACAAAATTAGTAAAAATTCAGTTTTGGCCTATATCTTAAAAACGGTAAGAAATATCGAAGTAAACTTTGGATCATTCAATTTTCGTTAAAAATTTACCTATAGATTATGTAATCAGCGTTTCTCTATCTAATGCACAGGTGGATGAAACAAGCAATCCCCGCTAATTTGAGATACCCTGTACACCCGCATTGTTAATAAAATTAGATAATATTTATTATATGTAATTTTGGACTATACGTAGTTGAATTTACTAATTCCGGGCCATTTGGTATGTATCATTTTATTGCAAGATCTATTGGTATATTGGTGTACAGTGAAGCAACATCAAGAGACATAATAATGTGGTCTTTGAGAACTGTTTGTTTTTTATGAAGTCACAGAAATGCCATGAGTCTTTTACGTGTATTCGGTTTTTCCTAAAATGTTTATTTAAAACGTTTGATAAGAATTGTGACCCTACCCCCCCCCCCCCCCCCCCCCCCCCCTCCCCCCCCCCCCCCCCCCCCCCCCCCCCCCCCTCTCTCCTTTTCTTCCTTCCCCCCCCCCCCCCCCCACCCCCCCCCCCCCCCCCCCCCCCCCCCCCCCCCCCCCCCCCCCCTTTCCCTTCTTTTTTTGTGCCTCCTCCCCCCCCCCCCCCCCCCCCCCCCCCCCCCCCCCCCCCCCCCCCCCCCCCCCCCCCCCCCCCCCCCCCCCCCCCCCCCCCCCCCCCCCCCCCCCCCCCTTCCCCTCCCCCCCCCCCCCCCCCCCCCCCCCCCCCCCCCCCCCCCCCCCCCCCCCCCCCCCCCCCCCCCCCCCCCCCCCCCCCCCCCCCCCCCCCCCCCCCCCCCCCCCCCCCCCCCCCCGGTTATAAGTAGGACTGTTTATGTTGCGGTCTTAATGGAATATCTTGTTTGTGAAGTTTTGGTAGGCCATATAAAAAGGGGGCGTGGCCATTGTGGCAGATGAGTTAATTTTGTTGTTGTTCAGTAATAAGATTTTTCTGAGCCATGATCTAACCATGTTATTAATATTATTTTGAATTTTCTTTGTGGGATTCTGAGTTTCTTTTTTGTATGTAGTGTTGTCATTAATTTTTCTTTTGTAGTGTGTTTTGTAGATAATTACTGTTTTATTACATTTATCTGCTGTTAATATGAAAATATTAGAATTTTCTGTTAAAAATTGTATAGTCGCATTAATATAGTGATTTAAGTTGGATTTTGGTTCTATTGCTAGTATTTAGTATATCCTATATTGGAATTTAGAATTAGAATTAGAATTTCTTTAATGACCATTTTTGTTACAATTTGTATATATGGTAAGTCATATATGAGAATATATTGCATAATATAAAAATGTATAATGTCTCATACAAAGTAAAAATTAAATATATAAAATGCATGAAATATAAAGTATATATACATAATATCGATTTAAATAACAAACATTAAGTGACCAAACATTAAGTGACAAACAAACATTAATAAGAAAAATAAAACAAAAAATAAGCGAACCACTAAATATGAAACAAACAACCAAGTGTCAAGTTATTATTACATTAACATATGTACACTATGTTAATGTACATAGTATATGTGTATATATACATACACAAAATACACATATACATGCGCATACGTGAATATACATATGCTTCAACGACCTCAATGTTCCCTACTTAAAAAGTCCTGTATACTATCTCTGTCCCTTGAACCACCCCCATGCAATAATATTATAAGAAATATGTGAATACGCAAGAGCGTAATATATGCTCACTAATCCTGCTTCGTCTAGCGTAGTTTTTATTTGTAATAGAGCAAAATAGGCCATACTAAGCTGAGAACGTACATTTTCGATATGTTTGCTCCATGATAGTTTGTTATCCAGATAAGTGCCAAGCAATTTTGTATTCTGAGACAAAATAATCTGATCATGCAACATTAAACCATATGGTAATTGTTTTTGCAATCCAAAATTTATAATTACTGTTTTGTTTCCCATTTAAGATCAACGTGTCTCTCTGCGTCCAAATACTATCTTCTTGAAAAGTTTGACTAATAAGTGAGTGGAGTTCATCTATTGTATCGGCCGATAAGATTACAGTTATATCGCCAGCAAACATTGTTAGATGACCGGTGGTTAAGTGCGCTGGCAAATTGTTGACATATAACATAAAAAGTAGTGGTCCCAAGATCGAGCCTTGGGGAACTCCATATTTTATATCATATGGTTCCGACAGCACTAAGTTGATTTGTTTTTATTATGCCTCCATTTTGAAACGAGTATGAAAATCAAAAATTATTATTATTATTATTATTATTCCTATTTGTGGTTATATTTAAAACACATCACAATGAGCTACGCGCAGACTAGATCGTAAAATTCCCGGTTAATATTCCCATCGAATATTGCAATAATTTTTTTCGTGACTAAAGAAGTCAATTACAAGAACGCCGTTAGTTGCATATGGTAAAAACAACATTGTAAGCTTTAATATACATTTAAATTTCTCGCAAACCATAATTACAAATGCCAAAAGATCCAAAGGAAGTTACTCGTAAAAAAGACCGGTTTGATTCATTTTCAGTTTCAGTTTCGCCTGGTCGGGATATTAAACAGCCGTAAAATTACTTTTGCGACCGAGAGCTTTATCCGAGGTAAGTATGTCTGCAAATTTTTATTTCAAGTATGCATTTACAAAAGAAGTGAAAATTTCGAATAAAAATACATGCCTGAGGAGAGAGGCTCATTCATTATAATTAAAGTAAAATTTAGATATGCTTTTTATTATAATCGTAACTCACGGAAGATCACTTGAGCTGATTCAAGAAATTAATTACCTATCGATTTCAAATGTTCAAACTCACGTAATCTTTGAACTTTTAGGTATATAATAAATCAAACGCAACAATTGCATTGAATTAAACAACAGAATTCTTAGTAATACAAACAAAAAAATATTGAGATTAAAAAAATATTGACACCAAAAAGAAAAAAAATCCACTCAAGGAATGATGCCCTCCAGTTACAATACAGAAACGAAAACTCCTACTATGCGACTCAAGTGTATTGAGCCCTCATTTTGAATGTTAATTACAAAAAAAAGTAAGGGGCTAAAAATTTTGGAAAAATTAGGTTTTATTGCCTGGATATATGTTAATATCCTGTAATAGTTTTAATATTTTTATTTTTTAAACTTACCAAGTTTCACATTATTATATCTTAAAATTTACCCTCTTATTACGCGATCTCTGGACACATGTTTATTTACATATAACTTATTGAATTATTAAGATATTCGAACGAAAGTAGGAGTGTAGATAGGGACATATGTCTATTTTCACACTGTGTAAAAAAATTTAAAAAAAAAGAGCAGAAAAGTTTTTAAAATATTTTTTGTCATCACTGTATCAATTTACAAATATATATTTTTTGCAAACAAGTAATAATCGCAATTAAAAATCTTCATCATGAACATGCAGAGATGACTAGTATGCACTTCGTATGTAGATCTGCCAATAGGAGTCCAGACGTCTTTATGGGGAAATGCACCCTCAGCGTCGATTTCCTAACCATTGGACCTTTGTAAATATTCATCATCAACTACAGGAAACAGGCAATTTTGCTATACATGGAACAGTCATGGAAAGATCAGCCACAGAAAATACAAAATTTGTCGAGGTTACTTATAAGGAATGTAATTAAAAGTATATTGGACAAACCAGATATTCAATTCAGGCCGGGCTTAAAGAACAAATGGCTCATCTCAAATATGGAAAAAAGTTTAGTGTTGCTCAAGAGCTCAATGCATATAATAACTTGGAAATGTCAAATGTAAAAATAGTACTAATAGAGACAAAGGACCTACTCCTAATAGTCCACTTTACTGGTTAGTTTACCACGATGACGCGACCCACAAAAATGGCACCTCAAAAACTTGTATGCGTATTGGCTACTGCAGCATAGCGCTGTCTTCATAAAAACTGTTGTAACCGAAAAACAGTCATTTATATTTGTTTTCTTGAACAATGATAATTTTTTTATTTTCTTTTTCATTAACATGGATAAAATTGTGTTATTTACGCAACGTAGAACTCTAAAAAACAGTTAAGAAAACTTCCTAAAAATACAATTAAATACAATTAATCTATACCGGAAGCTAATATTTAAAGAAGCCATTTCCAACAACAACCGATTAACAATTGTCATAAAGATGAAAACCCCGCCCAGTACATTTGTTTTTACGATATGTTTATGTATTTTATGTTATGTTATATGTTCTTTAATATTTATGAGTAAGGCTGTTGTTTATTTTTAAGAATTATGATATCATAACTGTTAACATACTTTTGTTTTTAAGGTTAATACCATCTTAAAATCCCGACTTACGTCTTTCCACAAATATATGGACCTTGGCTATACCATTATTTTTAATACTTCTTCAGGCACTGTAATGAAAATATTTACAATAAAATGCAATTGCAAATTGCATTATACAGGTATATGCAGGTTTATTTTATTTATAAGACAATACTGTCTCAATTCATCTTAACTGGTTAGATGATAATAATTTAAGAATATAGCAAATATTAAATCTATAGTTTTTTTACCGATGAAAAATTTACTTCTAAAATTTTAGAAGAAATTGTCTTATAAAATATGTTTGTAGCATTTCCATCAAAATATCTGTTGTAGTAAATTATTTAACTCAGACACTCTAAAGATATAAAAAGAAAGAGAAAAAAAATACTTTGAGCGATCATAACATTAATCTCATTTGTTCTTATCTTTATAGGCGGCAGGCATGTATAGGTTTAGATAGAGGTTTCAATAGTTCTCACTCGTTTTATTTTAAAAATATACCAAGCGTACCTCAAGGAAGTAACCTGGGTCCACTGCTATTTCTCATTTCCATTTATGTTTTACTTGATTTATTATATAAATTACCATGTTTTCGTTGCTAATACAGTAAAACCTCTAAATAACGGCCACCAAAATTATTATGAAAATGGCCGTTATTTGGAGGTGGCCGTTATTGAGAGAAGGTCAAAAATAAATAAAAAATGTTGGTAAATTTTTGTGATTTATTAAATTAAATTATACACATTGAAGAAACTAGCTACATATATATCTACAACTTAGATGTGCCTATATTTATGTACATAAAAAAATGAGGTCAAACAATAAAAACTCATATATGTACGTATTTCAAATATCACTGCCATATTAAATAAATACCTTTTTTTAAAAATATTTTTCAATTGAGGTTTGTTTTAAGTTTTTAATTTTTGTTTGTAAAACCTGAAATTCACGTTCTGTTAAAATTTGGACAATTTTTACAGCTAGTTCACTTTTATCATTACAAAATAGGAAACTTTGCACATCTCTTAGTTTTTCACATACTTCACTCATATCTTTAATGTTTGACGTTCCAGATTCTTTCACATCACTTTCATTATTTAAATCACAATCTTTATCATCAATTAATTCATTGATTACCTCTTGAACGCCAAAATTAGAATTTTCAGTCAAAACATTGCTATCAATACATGTATAATTTTCTAGGCTTACATCATGTAATTCAGGAAAAGCTGGACCAGTGGAATTTCATCTTCCTCATCGAAATCTTCGTATTGCTGGACATATCCCAAGAATCCTGCTTTTGCAAAACATTTTGCAATTGTAGCTGAAGAAATGTTTTTCCAGGCTGCTGATGTCCAAACTAAAGCGCTGGTTAAATGAATGCTTTTTTATGTATCTTCAAATAAACTTTCGCTGTTTGTGGAAGTTAGAAGCTTTTTGATTAGAAACTTTCTATAAGCCATCTTAAAGTTATGAATAATCCCTTGATCCAATGGCTGGCAGTAGGAGGTGGTGTTTGGAGGCAGAAAAACAATGTTCACGTTGTCTAGTGTCACTTTAGGATGAGACGTGGCATTATCCAGAAATAATATGACTTTTCTATTTTGTTTCCTCATTTTTTCGTCAATTTTTTTTTAGTCACGAAGTCATAATTTCTGTTGTCATTCAAGCTTTTTTACTGAATACCCATTCTAAAGGCAGTTTGTTGATATGAGATTCTTTAAAGCATCGTGGGTTTTTACTCTTCCCTACAATTAATGAGTTTTCCTTGTCACCTTCCATATTAGCGCAAAATAAAATGGTCAATCTTTGTTTTGCAGTTTTTTTACCGGCACACATCACTTTTTAGAGCAAACGTTTTGTTATGCAATGCAAGGTAAAATAGTCAGCATTGTACACATTTTTTGGTAAATAGTCTTTTAATATTACTTATAGCTTTGTTTTCCAGGCCTCAACACTATCCAGGTCAACATCAGCTGACTCACCGCAAATTGTTTTAAACCCAATGTTACGTCTTTGACAAAATTTTTGTAGCCATCCATTTGAGACTTTAGAACTCGTCATTTTTAAACTTTCGGCTGCTTCTAACGCTTTTTCTTTTATTAGAAGTCCAGATATGGGGAGGTTTTTATTTCTGGCTTTGCAGAACCAATTGTAAACTACTTGGTCAATAGCCAATCCTTCAGTTTTGAGAAATTTTCTCTTCTGTTCTGGATTGGAATCTTCTTCAAAGAGTTTCTTTAAGTCCGATTTGTTTTTTTATAATTTCGCTAACTTGTGTCCTTCCAATACCATACTTTTCAGGCAACTTTCGAGCACTGGTACTGAATTTTTCGCATTCCACAATAATATCAATTTTGTCTTTAAATGGCAAACGTTTTCATTTTAGCAACATGATGATTGTAACAAAATCACAATTGAACATAAACTAGCTCAAAATCTATGAAACTACAGCCTCTTTATCGCTTAGGGTTTTGAAATTACAATGGGAAATACCAATAATTATTGCATTTATGAAATTCTACCTACGAAGGGTCGAAAAATTTTAGGTACATATTTGCCAATAAAATTGATGACCGGTAATGAGAGGTACAATTGCAGGTATTTTATGAAGAAAATTGTCTTTGAAGTGGCCGTGATTGTTTTATGTGGGTGCCGTTATTAGGGAGGTCAATAGTACGGATGTTCCCATATAATTGGTTTCGGTAATTTGAAAAATGGCCGTTTTTAGAGGTGGCCGCTATTAAAAAGTGGCCGAATATAGAGGTTTTACTATACTAAATGCCTTAGATACAAATAGCAGCCCAGCAAAAAAATTCTGAATTCATAAATCTTTAGTAAAAGCGGTCTTGTATTTTATTCGGTTTATATAACAGTACTTTGAAATGTCATTTGTCAATGATTTAAAATTGTCAAAAATCTGCAGGATCAATAAATTTACATTGATTTCTTACCTTTTCGAGTACACCACTATAGGGCTGTATATTCGGAGGTGCCAGTCGGCTATTAACCGACTGTGTGTCTTCAAGCTGCACCTCCCTCTCATCTCCGGAACACACGCTAGGTGAACACACAAGTTCACATGGTGATTCATCAGAAAAAAGCGTCTCTGTACCACTATCAATGGTGGCCATGACTTTTTACATATTTAAAACCTGAAAAAAAAAAACATTTTCAATGTGTGATAAATATAAAAATATGGAAAATTATTTGTATTTAGTAGAAGCTGTTTGTGGTGATCTGACAGAATGTTAGATCCAGAATTTTCTTCTGGCATTCCATTACATAGCAACGAGATTTGGCTTTAATAGAAAATTCCATGTTTGAGGCTGTAATGTAAGTATTCGACATATACGGACAAATTTATTTAGGTCTGGCAATAGCGTATCCCCATCAATATGTCTGGCAATATGTTTTTATAACATGATACATCACTAGTTGTTAAAAGAATAAAAAACAACCCTGAGACTATCATATAATTTTCCCATTTTTTTTCTCACTTTGCGAGTCTACCGGTCCCACACGCCCACCTCAATCGGCTGTCAGACTTTCATTTTATACATTTGGAATCGGGGATTGCCTAATTTCTATGGGTTTCATTATTATTATAATTTATTAGAGTATTTAGGTAATTTTCGTAATTTTGTGAATAAGTTACAACAAATGTTAGTAGTGTGTGGTGTAATGTACAGGATTATTCATTATAAATTACCCACCCCTCATCATCGTTATTATTGCCTATAGAGAAAAAAGTTTTAAATAAAAGTTGTGTGGTTATGACTGAATTTTGTTAAAATGCTATCAAAAAGTACAGCAGTGTGCAGATTTCAGGGGATACAAAAAAAAAATAATATTTTTTTAAATGGGATACCCTGTATATTATTAATTTTTTTCTTTTTAATATATGAAAGAAATTTGCTTTTTAATGTTTTAAAAATATTTTATTAGAAACTCTACACGTGTTTCGGCTTTTTAGGCCTTTGTCAAGAGTACAGGGAATACTGAACAGTAAAATTTGTGTTCATTGCTTATATATAACCACATCTGGTACCTACTATAAAACTATTGTAAAATATATCTTTATAAGTTGAATATTACTTTATTTTTAAATCTAAATTATTTTATTTAAAATATGGTGGCCGGTAAAAATTTGTTGTTCATTCATTAAATTTTTCTTATTTTTAACAGCCTTACTTATTTCTAATTGTTCTAATAGATCAAGTTTCTTTCCTTTCTTTTCCGAATGGAGTAATTTGACATTATTTAAATCTATAAAATGACTGTTTTCTATACAATGTGTTGACATGCCTGTACTATATACATTGTTTACAATAGATTTCCTGTGTTCCTCGAATCGCTTTTTTACATTCCGTCCAGTTTGTCCAATGTATATAGCATCACATTCACTACATTTTAACTCATATACTCCTATTTTTTGTAGCTTTTCCGTTTTGTCTTTATTATTAATTAACATTTTACCTAAATTATTTTTATTTACTGAAATTGTTCTACATCCCAGTTTATTCAGTTTATTACTAACTCTATTGCTGATCTTAGGCCTATAATTAATACATGTATATCTCTTATTGCATTCCTGAGAAGAAGCGGCATAAAACTCTTTATGTAAATTTTTCTTTTGTTTGTTTTTATTAGTTTATCTATTAGGTTTTCTTTATAGCCATTATTTCTCGCAATTTCTTTGATTACGTTAACTTCTTTTTTAAAATTCTCTTCGTTTAATGGAAATATTAATAGACGATGTATGTAGCTGTGGAATGGTGCCATTTTTATTTGCAATGATTGTTTAGATTTACTATGAATTATTGTATCTGTGCAAGTAGGTTTACGATAAATGTCAAACTCTAAGCTGTTATTGATATTTTTTATATTAATGTCAAAAAGTTTAAACCCTCGTCATTTTCCATTTCTAATATGAATTGAATTTTCTGATTAAGTGAATTTAGAAGACCTAAGAATTTATTTAACTGCCTTTCCGTACCTTTCCAAATGCAAAACACATCATCTACGTAACGAAAAATATGTTTTCAACTAAAACGTTTTTTGTATTAAAGAGTACATTTTCAAAATCGGACATAAAAATTTCAACTAGTAAGGGAGATATGGGTGAACCCATTGGTAATCCGTCTAATAATTTATAAATTTCCCCGTTAAATTTAAAATAATTTTGGTTAGTACAATTTTTAATCATTAAATTTAGTTGGGTTTTAATGTCACTGTCAATATTGGAGTTATTTATAAGTTTGTCTATTATTTTAAATAATGTCTGCAACGGGATTAACGTAAAAAGACTTTTTACGTCAAACGAAACTAATTTTGCGTTACTAGGAACTGTGAGATTATTTACTTTTTCTATAAATTGAAAAGAATTTTTAATAGAATACATAGATTCGAAGCTTGTGAGGGAAGGCAATAAGATATTTAATTCCTTGCAAAGTTTAAATGATGGGGCGTTTACGTAGGATACGACTGGTCTAATGGGTATATTTTCTTTATGAATTTTAGGAAGTCCATAAAACAATGGCGGTGAGGGATTCATTATTTTGAATTTATATATTTGATCTGGTGGGATAATTGATGCACATTGTTTTATAGTTTCTAACGTGTTTGCTTGATACTTATTAGTTGGGTCGTCATGATTTAATTTTATTATATCATTTGTGTTTAAAATTGAAAATATTTTTGTGTTATACTCAATTTTCCGTTAAAATTGTTATGGTGTTACCTTTGTCAGCTTTTGCAAAGAATTAAATTAATTATCTTGAATTTTTTTTTTTATTTTTACATTTGCAATTTCTGTTTTATTATTTTTACATGATTCTATGTTATTGAATAACTTTACAATGCTAAGTTTGATTCTTCAATCTGAATATTACTTAAAGAGTTTAAGGCCAATTCTGTATTTACTGCAAGTAATTCTACTTAATTAAATTGTAATTATTAGTACGAATTATTTTAAACCTTTCTCGTAATTTACAGTGTATTAAATTTTTGGATTGATGGTGTGTCTCCAAATTTCAAAAAATGCCATATCTTACCATATCATAATCATCAGATCAAATTAGATGTTTTCATAGGTCATAGATTTTTTTATTTAATAGCAAACGTATGGCATTTTAACTTTGTGTATATAAACGACAATAAATTTTTTAATTTTTATTGCACATATATACTAGTCCCCAATAACTCCAAACTCCAAATCAAGTATAGAGTTTCATTACAACAACCAAAACCAAACCTGGAGAATACGAAACATATTTTGTTTGAGTTTTAGTTATCTCCAGATGATGCCAACTTGGTTGGCGAAATGCGCATTGAGTGTAGAACCGATAGTTTTGTTATTTGTGGAAATTATTTCACTGTTTCAATCGTCATAACCCCATGCGAATATTACATGTCTCCACGAGTGGCGGTCTTTAGAAAATGTTGCAATACTTGCTTAACCATCAAAAGTAATACGAACATTTTAAAAGCACAATGAAAATAAAAACGATCCTTATAGTCCAAGAGCTGGCGTCCAAAATGTGCAAGAGTTTTCTCAAAGCTAATTTTTTTGAGATTAGGTTACTTTTTAGTGATGGAAAATAACTGTAGAGTCAGCACTTCCGGTACCGGGACACCTGGCGCTGAGACGCTCGCAAAGGTGTAATATTAATTAACGTCTCTAAACTGTTTTCTCAAAGCTCAAAATTTATAGAAAACGAGCAAATATAATATAAAACAAGAATCCAACAGTCAGACAGCAAAATATAGGGACACGTGGCGTCAGCGCTACTTCATACCTGTCAAAAAAAATGACGTGTGTCAAACTGAGTTCTCAAAGCCGAAATTCTCCAAAACATTAATTAAAACTATAAAGTTAATAACGGAGACAGTCAGACTCATTTATGATAGGACCACGTCAGTCAGCAGTCGATAGATGTGAGAACGGAAACTGCGCGCATTAGTACGTCTTTTCTCAATACATATCATTTATTTTATATAAAAAAATAACTTTAATTGTTTCTTAATAATTGTAATTGTTATATATCAGTTATTATATAGATATCAGTTATTTTATACAAGAACAAATAATTTTAATTATTTTATAACAGAAAAAAATTGAAAAAAAAATCTAATCGTCAGAATCATTGCCGTCGTCGTGTTCTTCGCCACTATCTTCATCAGAATAAAACGCGATTGCACCATATTCTTCGCCGTCATCAGTGGTGGTTAATTCCGAATCTGTGTACAAATCAAAAATTCAGCGTTAAGCAATACATTACATTAATAAGTAAGGTTTTGAATCACATTTGCGAGTCGACTGGCAAAAATTACCTGCAGGTGTATCATCCGGTTGAATCAAAACGTGAGAAATGAAATTAGGTAGCTGATCGTCTTCGTACCAACTGAAATCATATCGACCATAGAATACGATGACAATGAAAAAGAGAAAAGTGCCTACCTTTGTCTTTTGAATTATTTGGATTAGCATCCCTGGGAAATCGTGAATTAGGACCCTCATGTTTTTCTGGGCCATGTATAACTATTTCATCTCGAGCTGAAACAGTTAAAAATCTTGGCCAATTTCCTATATCTGAATAGTCATAACATCGGTGTATTATCATTTTCATTTCCTTTGGTTATTTTATCATGATTTTTTGTAGTTTTAGTTTCCATTTCAGCTTCAATTTCAAGATATTTAGCACAACCAACGTTCTCATTGTCGTCTTTAAGCACCTGCACCATTACACATTCTTCACCGCCCTTAAATTCTTCAAACACTTCACTGACTTCACTTTCGCTTTCACTCAAATTTATTTGTGGTTCATTCGAAGACGAAGACGTCGAAATTTTTACAAACTTTGACATAAATGCCGAACTATTTTCAGCTTCTTTCAGAGCTACCATTTTTCTTTTACGATTTTGCGCTCCAGACCATTTCGAGGACATTATTATTTTTTGAATTATGTCAATATTATAACGTCAACAAACACAATACACAACGCAAATTTAGTTTTTAATAACTAATATACAAAGTCCGAAGAAACCTAGTACAAGCTGGCAAGCTGCAACAAAAGATGACACGATATGTTATATCTACCTATTATACATATATTAATATGCTAACTGAAGCACTGGAAACTTAAACGCGTACCGTACTATACTGTTATAGTAATAATATTAATATAATAGACTGATTTCAACAATTCGCTTCTTTAGCAAAGAGTAGTTTATTCTTTGTTTTTAGTTAGAGAATAAATAATAAAATTAAATACAGAAAATTCAGAACTCGGTCAAAGAAGACCGGCAGTCGGCGCTCTATATAAAAACGATAAAACGTAAACATCATAGCCACGACAACACTTTGTACTCTGCCGGCCGGTATTACTTTGATTTTTTGTTATCATACAGCACGCTTACCGATAGGCGGGCAGGTGCGGACTTATTTGGAGTGCATGCTTTTGATTAAAATTTAAATTTAATTATTCAGAAACTACAACCGACTTGCGGCAAGTCAGCGCCCCAGGCGACCGCCTGGCTCGCCTGCCCATCGGGCCGGCCCTGGTAACCCACATTTCATTGAGTTAATAAACTATGTGTATGTATTGAGAAAAGGCGTACTAATACGCGCAGTTACCGTTCTCACATCTATCGACTGCTGACTGACGTGGTCCTATCATAAATGAGTCTGACTGTCTCCTTTATTAACTTTATAGTTTTATTTAATGTTTTGGAGAATTTCAGCTTTGAAAAATCACTTTGACTCACGTCATTTTTTTGACATTTATGAAGTAGCGCTGACGCCACGTGTCCCTATATTTTGCTGTCTGACTGTTGGATTCTTGTTTTATATTATATTTGCTCGTTCTCTATAAATTTTGAGTTTTGAGAAAACAGTTTAGAGACGTTAATTAATATTACACCTTTGCGAGCGTCCCAGCGCCAGGTGTCCCGGTACCGGAAGTGCTGACTCTACAGTTACTTTCCATCACTAAAAAGTAACCTAATCTCAAAAAATTAGCTTTGAGAAAACTCTTGCACATTTTGGACGCCAGCTCTCCGACTATTATTATGATTCTGAATAAATATCTCTCACAATACCAGCTTCAATTTAGGAGAAGTTTCTCATAATAAGCTCATCGCCTCGAGACAATAACCTATGTTAAAGAGGTTTTTCTGTAGGTCAGTATTACAATGGATTCTTTTACAGCTATGTATAAAGACGTGTACAAACAACACGTCTTTTGATACTGTAAAGAAATTTGGAAATGGCGGCCTGAATAACAAGAAAAATAACGGACCGGGAATGATTTTACTATATCCGACAGTGGCATGAGGAAGATATTTATTCAGCCAGTAATTAGAGTTTAAATATGTAAATATAATGAATAATGAAGCTCTTAAATTTTAACGTCCTTATTCTCGTTGCTACCAGGGTCGTAGATACGAAAAAAAACAGAAGGGCTCTATTTTTTAGATGTATTGTCGCCACAAATAAAATACCTTTTCGCTCTGTTGTATAGGGTTATTCATATAAATTACCCACCCCTTATCATCGTTATTATTGTCTATAGAAAAAAAGTTTTAAATAAAAGTTGTGTGGTTATGACTGAGTTTTGTTAATAGGCTATAAAAAGTACAGTTGGCGTGCAGATTTCAGGGGATACAAAAAATAATATATTTTTTTAAATGGGATACCTTGTATGTTATTAAATATTTGGAATAATCCTTTATTCCCGATTTCAAAAATATACCATATGTTACCCCTACCATATACCATTTTTGAGTTATTAAACGTCGAATATCTTAGTTAAACTTGTTACTGTAAATCTGGAAAAATTAGTATTATTAAAGTGAGCCATGAAGATGACAACTAGTAACATTTCTTTAATGAAATAATCAAAATGGTTTACAATGAGGAAGAAAAAAAAACCAAATATTTATACAAAATAGATAACAAAGATTTATTTAGGAAACTTAAATATAAATAAATGATAACTCATAAAAGATGTTCCATGTGTCTACCATTATTGTCAATGCATAATTGAAAATGTCTTCTTATATTTATAATTGCACCGGAAATGGCTTCATTATTTACATTCAGATTGTTCATTTCAAGTCGAATCCTGTCTTTAATGACTTGAGTACTAATATTATTATTATTATTGACAATGTCTTTTAGAAATCCCCAAAAAAAGTGAATCGATAGGGGTCAAATCTGGACTGTTAGGTGGCCATTTAATAGGTCCATTATTCCCTATCCATATTGAGAACACATTATTCAAATCATCTCGAACGGGTAGGACACTATGCGTAGTTGCCCCAGCCTTCATCCCAATCATATCATCAAGTTCGGTTTCCGGAAAATTCTGCAAAAGAATATTTTCTGCTTCTGGGATAATTATTTCCAGATAGGTAACTCCAGTTAAAGTATAATCATAAAATATAGGCCCAACAATTTTGTTTCTGAAAATTCCACACCAAAGGCTTAACAGTTTTTCTTTCTGATTTTTTTTATTTGTTTTACCAATCTTTTTCTGTTGTGCTTGTTCTCCCACGACCTTCGAATTTTCCTATTAAAAACTGCTGTCGTAGAAAAGGATGATTCATCAGTCCATAATATTTTAGTAAAAAAAATCGGGATCTTCATCCAACTTTTGAATCATTTGGCGGCAAAAGTCCAGCCTTTTCCTTTTATGAGCCTCTGTTAAAACTTGTACGGGTAAAATTTTATGTAGTTGTAGTTGTTATTTTTTAACGTACGTTGGATTTTGGAATAACTTTTACCTAATTGATTGACTGCATGATTAATACTACATTCAGAATTTTCTAAAAAATAATACAATGTTTCAAAAAAATCTATTTGCGAATAAATATGGATGAGTTTACCCTCGAAACGAAACAATATATCTAGCTGTTTTTCCTGGTTTGCTTGAATTACGCGCTTTTTTCTACTGAAACTGGAGGTATTATTCACCTTTCGGTAAATATTATTGAACGTATTTTCTGATGGTGTTGGACGATTTGGATACAACATCCTATATACTCTTTTTGCTGCACGTTTGTTTTTGTAAATATTTGGACTTTTTCTAAATTTATTAATAGAAATTTTAAAACTGGCAAACAAAACACAAAATTATAATTTGAAATTATCAATAATTCATTTGTTTTTTTTATACCTAGCTATTTTATTTTGTAAGCTAAGAAATGTTTAGCATTCATTATTCAATTATTAATAACAAAATACGATGCCTATTGTGTATTTTATTTCATTTATCTAGACAATCTATAGATTTTTTAGTTTAACCATATAAAATGTTAAAAATTGAAATATAATATCTGGCTGCACAAACTTTAGTAACCCGTGGTCTCTTTCCTAACTAATAATTATTTATTTTATTAATTAATCAACAACGCTAAACTTGCTTCGTACACCCATGGTATCCTTGTAAAATACTACGACTGTGACGCAACCACCTGCATTCGAGGTTCCAGAGCGCTCAGTGGATTTATGAATGAAATGTAGCTGAAATAATCTTACTGCTTATACTATGGTGTATAAGTGATGTTGTGGTGTATAAGTGGTGTATAGTGTATAAGTTTTTAACTGTTTTCAAATCTCACTGGTCCCGTTCCGTCCAACCCGTCAATTGCCACGTCGCGCTGTCGCGTGGATGTCGGATTGGATCTGTACTCAGGTATCCAGTGAAGATAATTTTTGTAATATTAATAATACTAGTATTAATAATGTAATTTTTGTAATACGTAATTGAAGAAATAAATTGTTTTTGATTTGGTTTTGCAAATTAAGACATTCCTTTGAATGAATTAAACGCAATATATTTTCAACAAGATGGCGCCTCTACGCATTAGCAACTCAAACTTCCTAAACAACGAGTTTGTAAATAGGTGGTTAGTTACGCATGGACTATTCTCTTCGCCGCCGTGGTGTCCCGACTTAACTCCCTTGAACTTTCTTCTGTGGGGATTTTAAAATATATATTTACAATAATCTTGAAGGTTTAATAAATAGTGTAAAGCGTGCCTTTCAACGGGTTATCGAAATTCACTTAATACCGCTAGGAGCGTAAAAAAGTGCCAACTTTGCCAAACCTCAACTGATTGCAATTTGAAAATATTTTGAATTAATATTTTAAGAAACCGTTATTTTGTATTATGCAATTTGCATTTCTTTTTATAAATATAAGTGTTTAAATGTTATTACGTAAATTCTTCACGGATTTGCGGAAAAAAGGTGGTGTGTCACCGCGTACATATTTTCGTGCATATATAAGAAAATATCTTACCTTGTGGATTTTAGTTCGGTAACATCCAAAGTTAATATGAAGACCATTGAAAATGTTGGTAAATGTAACACTGCATATGACAGATGATCGAGAATCGAGCGCACTTGGCTTTCACCAAAATACTCCGGGTGCTATCCCCGGTCATGACAGTGGAATTAACTGAGAGAGAGATTACTTCCACTATACATGAATATTGAGTGTGTGTCTGTTGTCTCTAAATGTATACCCCCTCCCGCACAACGTTAGTTTGGTGGTACAGGGGGTTGTACTATATGTTATGTTATTATTATTTTTTTGGAATAACCGATACCGGACAGTCCTCCCATGGCCTCCGACGTGAATCGCGCCAGCGAATTAACTACAGCCGCTCCTCACATCCCGTAGGGTTAGTGGCTGTAGATATCAGAATCTTGTGCCCTAAACAGACGGAGAGAACCCAGAATGACCGCTTTCTGCATTTCACCTGATTTTTGGCAGGCTAGTATGATCTTCAGTTCCGACAGCAACGTTGGCTTTATCTCTCCGAGTACACCGATAATTATTATTACTGCTATTATTATTATTATTATTACTATATTATTAACCAGCGATTACAAGAGTGAAAGTATATTATTAATACACCACCCACTAAAATATTTACCACCTTCCAACCGCAAGCATTGGTGGTTTCAACTAGGTTAATCCAGACGAATTTGTCAATCAGTTCAGAATGAATTTTTTTGTTTAATAGTGTCACATCTCTGTGATAAATATTTTTTTCTTGGTGTCGTTTCCGATAGCATCTAAATATTGCTATACTGCCCACTAATACACGTTTGCAAAAATTGTGACAATAGTGGTTTATCTGTAATATTACCACTCACATACTTTTTATGACGGTCTCAGGAAATGTGTCTCTTAATGATTGCTTTGACGTTGCACGAAAACACTATTTTACAACTTGTGCAATATAATTCTGTGCCATTAAATTGCAACTCCGAGAAATAACTAATCCAGAAATTCATTTATCCTCTGAAAACACTGACGTTCTATAAATACTATGTATTTGGAGTGTATTCAATATAGGGCAGTGGGCGTAAACGTAATAGACTGTAACGGTTCACTTTCTATGAACATTTATTTATATTAATGATTTATATGGTATCATCGTTTTGTGCAATTAATATAACACTATTTAACAGTTAATTAAAATATTTGGTGGAAATCTCATTCTGGTTAACCCTGTATATTTAAATTCGACAATCTATATCCCTTCGTTTTTTATAAAATTCCATTCAGTGGAATAAAAATCCAAGAGTTTGAAGTCTGGTTAATTATTAATAAATAGGTAATAAAAAATAATAAAGAAATAATAACAATTTATGCAAGTAAAAATGAAATAGTGCATTTAAAAAATTACATGGCATTTGATATAATTTCGTGAATAGTAAAGAAATATCACCAGTAGAAATATTTAGTATAAAAAGAAGAGAATGATAAAAACAGAGTTTTTTTTCCAAAACTGAGATACATTAACTGTTAGGTCAGGTGTAAGGTTGTACACATTTTTGATAGACCTAAATAGGCCGATTAACAACTATAGGCCTTTTAGCTTCTAGCTTGTAGCTTTTAGCTTTTTCATTTCCTTTTACTTTTTATTTTTACTGTTACTTTTATGGTAACCTTGTTGCACTTTTACGTGAAGTCATATCTCTGAGAAACACCGATGGTAGTTAATATTGGCTTTGGTTTACATTGTTATTTAATCACATGGAGAGAAGGCATATTTATTGACACAAAGGAGAAAAATCTGGAATTTATTTGGATGGTTGCAATAAATAACCTACCAGCACTGAAAATATAGAAAGAGATACTGAGGTTTGAATTTGTCTTTCTTGGGTAATTATGTAACCATTATGGGTTGGATTTGTCTTGAACGTGGAAGTGACGTGAGTACTTTTTTATATTTATTATACCTGTCAGACACCTTTAAAATCAGAGGAGAGCAGCCATAGGAAACCGAGACCTCAATCTTTTATTGCTATAAAACATTTTATAAGTAAAATTTGTCACCTTTTGTTGTTCTGTTAAATTGTTTTAAGCAGAGGCATATCTGTACCATTTTGTGACAAAACGCTATTGCTATATTATACAATTTCTGTGTAAGCTTGCAGGACAGCTGTTTTATCAAGCAGGCAAGAAAAAAAAGTTACATACCTACCGATTCTAGTTTAAGTATTAGTAATTTACGTGTAAATATATTGTTACTTTTGGTTTTTGATATAGTATGTATATATATTTGGGACACTTTCAAATATCAATCCTCAAATCTCTAATTACGTATAATTAATCAAAAGTTAATTGTTTTAATCTAAAGAATTAAACGTTTTGTAGATCTTTGAAATTTACTTTTAGTGTTGTTTTGTACTTCCCAATTTTCCCTTGTCAATTTTACATTGGCTGGCGCCCGCTGCTTACTTACATAATAAATTCAGATCAAATAATCCACGACCTAAGCTCCCGACTATTAAAGCTGCCGATCGCTTATGTAGGCAAAGGTCACAAGCCAATTCGGATTCGCCTATATCCATCTATATATATTTGCATTTCTATTGGACACTCGACAATAACGAGCATCCCCGTCGAAATGATGGTCAGTAAATAATTGTTTTTTATAGCTGTAAGCTGTCCAATTACCTGATAAAAACCTTTAATTTTTCGTTGCCATTTTTATAAGAAAACAAATTTAAATTATAAAAAATTAATATTATATTTACTAAGTCGTCTCTAATTAATCCTACATCCCGATGTCTACCAATGCCCCAATTTCGCGTCGGATGTTAAAAGTTATACAAAAAAAGTAACTCCTCAATTGTCCACGAAATTAAAACTTACGCGTATAATATGTCGACTTAACACTCGGCTGAACAAGACAAGTATAAATTCTCCTGAGTTGAGACGTAAATAAATGTTTGCTTTCTTCGTCAAAGGTCAAAATCATACTTTTATATCAACAGCTCGAAATTCGCAACTATATAATTATTACCTGTAAAGTTGACACTTATGATTGGTTGTATCCGCCACGATCTGCAAATATATCCGTAAAATGAGTGGGCGCGGACTTTTAGCTGTAACTTATTCACAATTGTTATGAAATGTGCACTGCGTTTATGCTCTGATAATAATGAATGAATCCTTCACGCGATATTAATATTCAGATGAGAAATTTTTCAAGCGAAGATTATTAATAAAATGCGAGAGAAAATATGCAAATTACAAATTAATAAACAAGAAATCTAGTTAATAATATATTATATTTTTTTATTTCTTAGTCTTAATTAAAGTGTTCGTTATATTAAATTAACACTGACATATTATAATATAAAATACGAAAATAGTCAGAGTACTCTTTTGTGACACGTACAAATCCCAAATGAGCATATACTTTATTAGGTCTGTGAGACGGTAAAAATTTGAAAATTTTGACAAGTTATTTCGATCTAGATAACTAGGCACTTTTCTAGACTAGTACAACTATACCAAAAAAATAAAAAGCAAGGAAAATACGTAGGTATGTGAAATTGGCACCACAACCATCGGTGTTAATTGCGAAACCAATACCATCATTTAGCACCCTCTGAATATGTAACAAAACAGAGGTACTAATTTTTTTAACAAAATTATTAACAGTTTTATATTTTTGGTGCCAACGTCACACCAGCACCACAACCATTGGTGCTAATTGCGAAACTTATACCGTCATTTAGCACCCATATATTATGCAAAAAACAGAGTTGCTAATTAGGGCTGGGCGATTGTCAAAAGTCATAATCGATTATCGATTATTGAAAAATAATCGCATATTTCGATTAATCGATTATTTCGATTAATCGATTATAATCGATTATTTCGATTAATCGATTATAATCGATTAATCAAACAGTCGATTAATCAAATAATCGATTAATCAAATAATCGATTAATCAAATGATCGATTAATCGATTATTTGAATAATCTATTAATCAAATGATCGTATCGAAAATCGGTTATAATCTATTAATCGTAAAAGCGATTAATCGATTATAGTCGATTTTAACCAGTCTTAATCTTAATTTACGGAGCTGTAGGATTCATCTTCGGGTTATTTTCAATTTTATTTACATACTGTTTATTTATATGACTATAATACTATAATAATTATATTAAGTAAAAAAATAGATAATGAGTATGTAGGGTTGGGCGATTGTTAAAAGTCATAATCGATTATCGATTATTGAAAAATAATCGATTATTTCGATTAATCGATTATAATCTATTAATCGATTAATCAAATAATCGATTAATCAAATAATCGATTAAAATCGATTAATCGATTAATCAAATGATCGATTAATCGATTAATCAAATGATCGATTAATCGATTATATAAGAAGAAATAATCAAATGATCGATTAATCGATTATTTTTCGATTAATCGATTATTTTTCCCAGCCCTAGTGTTAATTGTTTTAACTCCCAGTACCTCTCGATGCTCGGAGGGTCTATTCAGCAACAATTATTCGACGTGGTGTGCTTATTTTTGTCGATATATATCAAAAAACGGTGTGAGAGACGACGTTGCTGATCGGAGTTACATTTGACGGTAAGCATTTTGTATTTATTTTTTAGTATTTTCGATTAATATAAAGTATTTTCAGATATTGTTTGAAATAATATGGATTATGAAAAAGAGCAGACAAATTGCAACGCCTTTTTGATGAAGGTTCAACTGGTTCAGAATCGGAAGTAGAATATGATCAGGGCTGGGGAGATTACCGCGAAAAAGTAATCGATTACTGATTATCGATTACTCACGTAAAAAAGTAATCAAGATCCCTAGGTAATTGATTACCCTAATGAAAAAGAAATCAGATTACTAATTACTCGGTAATTATTAATCATTTTTAAGATTACTTTTTTATAATTGCTATAATCTTACCACAAAACTATAGTTAAGCTCCCTTTACAGTTTATTAATGTTACTGAAGGATTATTTCGGCTAGTAGGCAAAAAAAAACAAAATTTGATTCATAAAAACAAAGATATACAATTGATTATGCAGGTACTGGTATATAGGATCTAGATAACAGAACATAGTAAAAATAAAAATGTTGCTTACAACTTACACAGACAAAATAAAATTAGACTTTTTGTTGTCATTAACACAAAATAAACTATTTAATAAAAGTATAAATAATAAAAATTATTATAATACCAAAGCATTATTGTCACGTATCCATGTAAATTTGTAAAATATATGTACATTATGAAAAATAACGTAATTATTTTTCTCGTGTCGCGACTTGAAAAATGTTAAAAACCACCCTTGGAATGCAATTCAGTCCCAAAGGAGGCTGTTGTAAAAATCATTGCTTGCAAGTACTAAAAAGATTGTGGGCCAATCTGTGGTTGCAGTAAAAATGGACTGCGATGCTATGTAATGCACGAATATGTACTGGCAAAGAATGTGAAAATAGCCAGATGGTCCACAAGACTTGGATGTAGTAGTAGTAGTATATAACTGGAGTGCCCGATGGGCCCTATGCTACGTAGCGTGGACGAACCACGTGTTACTGCAAAACCAAGACTGGGTAGGTCTCTTCGACCCCCCCACCCGTCGCTGTGAGAGGCTGGCGGCCTTCCCCGGGATTTTTTTTTTTACCCCCCCCCCCCTTTTTATTGGGTTTTTCCTTTCCCTCCCTTTTTCCCCCTCTTTTATGTGAAAATAGTCAGATAGTCCACAAGACTTGGATGCTAACCCCAGAGATGTAATCGAGGATTAAAAAGTAATATTGAAAATTTTCTTGAAGGTAACTCGTAAGTTATCGAAGACGACGATGAAATTTCTGAGGACGATAATGCAAATTTCAACGATGAGTATGAAAGTTCCGATGAAAATTATACCGATTCACAACAATTCGGAATAAAAATGTATAATAAAAACTATGTATTTGGAATGTATTTTGGTATTTAATAAAGTTATTTTTTACATAGTTTTTTGTTTTTATTGCATAATTAATTAAATACTCCTCAGTACATTTCTATTGTAAATCAACGTTAAACGTATAATAGAATTTATTAGATAATGACGATATTCGTAATTTTTTTAGTTATTCAATAAATGAAAATTGATGTTGGCTAGGTGCTGCTCAACAGTACTTTCTCAGCATCATATTCAATTTGACATGAAAGAAATAAATTGTTTTAATTAAAAATGTCATTTTTATTTATTTTATTTATATAAATTTAATAAAAAATAAAAAAATAAATAATACGAATACAATAAATCAGAAAATAAGATAAATGAGACAAATGAGAAAAATGAGACAACTGAGATAAATGAAACAATAAGATAAATACGACAGGGAAGATAGAGAAACCAAATAAAATAAACAACATAAACAAGACAAACAAGATGAACAATATAAACGATATAAACAAGATAAAAAATATACAAGATAAACGAGCGATACCTGAGACATCCGAGATAAATGAGATGAGACAAATTAGATAAATGAGGTAAATAATTTAAGAAAGATAAGATAAAATAGGTAGTAAACGAGATAAACGAAATATATGAGACAAACAAGAAAAATATAATAAATGGGATAAATAGGATAACTATGAAAATAAGATTAGTAAGATAAATGTATAAACAATTAAACGAGATAAACGAGAAAAACAAGACGACCGAAAATCTGACGAGAAATTTTCAAGAGTTCTTTTCGGTGCATGTCCTCATTCTGATTTGAGACATTTTTTAATTTGACGCAAATTTCTTTTTAGCCCTCTCTGGTGCACCAATTTCACACATATTCAATAGGGTTCTTCCTTGGACCACCAGATATTTATATGTAATCTTTCAGATTTCTACGTTGAGATGATAGCACAACAATGACCAGCCACATATAGATACACAGACATACAGACCCACAGACAAACAGACGGCATGCCAATTCGCATAAATTTCCTATTTTCTCAAAATGTCCATCTTCATCATAATCTGGAATTTGGTTTTTTTTGCACGACGACGTCAATACTTTCTCTATTATAGATAGATGAGAAAGTATATGTAAATATAAATATTTATTAAAACACATTAAAAAAATAGGATTTACTTGACTTTCGTCCACACAGAGAAGTAAAAAAAAATAAAATTTTTTGAAAAATACGTGTTTTTATTTATTATATTTGTAAATTAATTAAAAATAATTTTAAAACCTAGCTGGTCCATTTCGATAGGAATTCCAATTTAGAAAAAGTTTTGACTCCTAATGTTTTTTTCATAAAAGTGATAGACAATATGTTATTAATGGTTTATCAAGATAATTTCACTTTTGAACCCTAAAAAGCTGGGTCGACATTTTGCTCGGGATGTTTTTAGATACTTGATTGGATATAAAAGAACGTCCTACGTAGATAAAACTAAACATGTTTTGCTTTTTTTTTATTTCTATTGGTCTCGTATTTACAATATGTATAGAATACATTAACATAAAAATATAATGCAATTTTTTTGTCGGAGTGGAATATGTTTTCCTTCCATAAGGAAATTATTGGGAATTACAACTATTTGATATACAGTGTGGAAATTAAGTAACGCATAAATTCAGTAATTCCGTTGATATTAATTTTTTTGGAAAAAATCTCGAAGGGGTATAGTGATTTTAACTTCGGCAAATATTTTCAGTCTAATTTCAGTTTCTTATGGCATTTATTTTTTAAGTTATGACGTCATCGACTTTGTTTTTAAATGACAACCTATATTTTTTATTATTGATTTTGGTAGTAGTTTCTATTCTGGTTCCGACCGTATAAAATATTCAATATGTTATTATTTGAAAAAAATCGAGAAAAACAGTCTTAAAGTTCCAATAACAAAAATTCATTAAATTGGGAACATTTATCTAGTTGCTTAAGTTTGACGGAAAGTTATCGACGGCACATTCGTTTTTATTTTGAAATTATACAAATAGTTGAAAAATCGAACTAGAAATTTATTATCTGCCCAATTCAAAGTTAGTAATAACGATAACTTCGTGAGGCAAACATTAGTATAAAAAGAAACTAAATTGCTTAACCAGAAAAAAATCTACAATATCATCAAACACAAAAATAAGCACAGAAATAACAGTTGTTAAATTACATTTACACTAAAGGTTCAAATTGACGACCCTGTACCATTTGACAATACCCAAGACGATTATAAAATTTATTTCTCACATTCTGAATAGTTTGAGGCGATATTAACCTAATCTCATGTTGAATTATTTGCCTGAGATCGTCTAAATTATTGGGTCGATTGTTGTACACTTTACTTTTTAAGTACCCCCATAAAAAGAAGTCTAATGGCGTTAGATCAGGAGACCTAGGCGACCATTCTATCTGACCTCTTCTTCCTATCCACCTTACTGGGAGAACTTGGTCCAGGTAGCGTCGCACAATAATTGCGTAATGAGGCGGAGCGCCATCTTGTTGTACAATACCAATTGGTATTACTTGGTAGGTCAGGGTTATTTGCATTGGGGAATAATGCAGCTAATGCAGGCATCAATTCCAACTGTAAAAATTGCAGGTATCTATCTCCAGTCAAATTGTTTTCAAAAAAAGAATGGACCTATAATTCTGTCACCAATAATTCCTGCCCAAACATCAACTTTCTGAGGATATTGGGTATGACTTTCCTGCATCCAGTGGGGATTGTCCCTAGCCCAATATCTACAATTCTGTCTATTGACATGGCCATTTAAAAAAAATGTTGCTTCATCCGAAAATAAAACACGCTGGAAAAACATTGGATCGCGGTTGCAAATTTCCATCATTTGTTCGCAAAACTTTTGCCTACGATCAAAGTCATCTTCTGTCAACTCATGAACCAAGTCCACCTTATATGGGTGGAATTTTTGAACTTGCAAAAGTTTTAGAACTGTAGTGTGGCTTATATTGTGGTTCAAAGCAATGCTTCTACTAGTTGAATGTGGATTGTTTTCAATTTCTAGTAGCACATCAAGTTGTGCATCTTCATTTAATGTCGCCGGACGTCCAGTTTTTTGAGTATTCTTTACAACGCCATGTTCCCGAAATTTTTTTTCAATCCTACTAATTGTTGATTGATTTATGGGTTGATCCGGGTATTTTTCTCTAAAAAGATGACACACTTCTTGATGTGTTCTAGCTCTGTCGCCATAACCAATCATTATTAACACTTCAATTCTCTGTTTGTCGCTCAACTGTACCATTCTTATTAATAAAATAGTTTTTCTAATTTAGAAAAAGCAAAATAATAACACTTATTCTATTGTGACATTTACAAATTATTTAAATCTGACAGCCGTAACTAATGTGATACACCGGCAACTAGATAAATTTACCCAATTTAGTGAATTTTTATTATTTGAACTTTAAGACTGTTTTTCTCGATTTTTTCAAATAATAACATATTGAAAATTTTATACGGTCGGAACCAGAATAAAATCTACTACCAAAATCAATAATAAAAAATATAGCTTGTCAATTAAAAAGAAAGTAGATGACGTCATAACTAAAAAAATAAATGACATAAGAAACTGAAATTAGACTGAAAATATTTGCCGACGTTAAAATCTCTATATCCCTTCGAGATTTTTTCCAAAAAAATTAATATCAATGGAATTACTGAATTTACGCGTGACTTAATTTCCACACTGTATATTTGATAAAGTAAAAGATGACATTTCAGAAAATTTCACAAAATTTCAAAGTTAATCCCCCGTATCTCTTAAAAGGCAACAACCGAGTCAATGATCAAACAAATAAACATAATATATAGCGGATCGTTCATGTTCCACACTACCACTGCTCATACTCATCTAAAATTAGGACCACTTAATTTTTAATATTCAATATTCAGAGTTCAATAAACCATAGTTACTGATCAACCGATCTGATTCAAATTATGCATTCAAACCTTTTACACTTGCCACATTCTGACATGAGAAGCGTGGGTTCATAAGTCATTTGTTTCATGCCAATTTTTTGCCATTTCTCTTCATATCTATGAACGTGAATGATTTACACCTTATTGATTGACTTGCATGAATAATTATTCATTGAAACATATTTGCCACTCATACATGATTTCTTTTTTTATATAAGATACTGTTTCTGATATCTGCGTACATGCTTTTATTTAATAAACAGTTACACAAGCCGTACTCACCAATCATTTTAAATAAGACGTATTGACTTGTCAAGTTTCTGTCAGATACCGAGGAGCACCGTTTAGTGACTTTTTTTCTTATCACAAATAACTTAAAAAACTATTTCCAATAACAAAAAAAAATTGCCATATTATATTACTCATTAAAATAATGGTCCTATGCACCGAGATATTAAAATGCTTATATCTCAAACACGGTTGGATTTTTTGGTTCGAGCACTTTTTTTATTTAAAAATGATGAAAGAATGATTGACATTTTTTTCTCGCCCTCAAAAATATTGGGATCCAAATTTTCAACCTCACTCATCTAACTGGGAGTTTGTTAAAGATCCAAATTTGTGCGTTAACAAAAAATTTGAATACTTTATGGGAATTATAACACAAGCTTTAGAAATTTCATTTCCAGAAAAATCTAAATTAATAAAGGCGGAAACATCAGTTAAATTAAATTGGTTTATTGATGAACTGAAAGTAAAGAGAAATATGTTGCATCTATTGCAGGATTGTTATGACTACAATCCTACGGAGAATTTGCGCGTTATTGTGAAACAATTTAAATACAGCTATAATGATTTAGCAAATGAAAAAAAATTAGCTCATGATAATTTTATTCATAATTCAAACAATCAGTAAAGCGCAATGTGGAAAATAATACATAATAACTTAAAAAATGAAAACTCTGAAGTAAATATACATCCTAACGAACTAAATGAATATTTTACTAATATTGCTGATAATTAAAGCCGGCCCCAGGGGGGGGGGGAACCCCCCCCCCCCGTTCCGCCCCCCCCCCCCCCCGGGGGGGGGGTGTTTTTTCCGCCCCTTTTTTTTTTTTTTTTTTTTTTTTTTTTTTTCGGAGACCAAACAAAATATTTTTTTTTTTGTTGAGTGAGTCGGGGGGGGGCCGCCACCCCCCCCCCCCCCCCCCCCCCCCCCCCCCCCAAAAAAAAAAAAAAAAAAAACCGCCCTTCTCCTCCCTTTTTTTTTTTTTTTTTTTTTTTTTTTTTTTTTTTTTTTCCCCCCCCCCCCCCCTCGCCCCCCCCCCCTTTGGGGGTGTTGTTTTGAGGGAAACCCTTCCCCGCCGCCGCCCCTCCCCTCCCCCCCCCCCTTGGGGGGGGTTTTCCTCGCTTTTTTTGGGCTGGTTTTATTTTTTTTTATTTTTTTTTTTTAAAATTATGGCTGGGGGGTTTTTTTTTTGGGGGGGGGCGGTGTTTTATAATTTCTTTTTTTTTTTTTTTTTTTTGTGGGGGGGGGCCCCCCCCCCCCCCCCCCCCCCCCCCCCCCTTTTTGGTGGGCCTCTGCCTCCTGGCTTGGGGGGGGGGGGGGGGGGGGGGGGGGGTGGGTGGTTTGGGATTTTTTCTCTTCCCCCCAGTCAAGTATTGATGTGTGACTGAGGTGTGCGCGTGGTGGCTGCTCTTCAATGAGACATTGTCGGTTCACGTGTAAGTTTTAATCTTTACTTCGAGTTTTCCAGAGGTATGCTTAATAGAAAAAGTATTTTCAATCCTAAACGGCGCATCACGTGTCCTTCCTAAGCTTAAGGGACGGTTGAAAGGGTTTACTATTTAAACTCTAGTCCACAGGCTCCTAGGGAAAGCTAGACAAGCTTTCAAGACGTCCCTTGAAAAATTTAAAAACTAGGATACCCGCAGGAATGCAAAATAGTTCGTTTCAGTGGAATCCTAAATAGTGGACACGTAAAGTCAGTTGACAAAATCCGTTAGTGAAAATTCGGTGTTTAAAAAGTTGTTTTAGAAATAAGACAGTGGTCTAAACTTCGAAGTGAGTTCACGTTGTTTTACTTATGCTGTATTACTCCGTAGATGTCGAATGGTCATTTTCAAAATAAAAATTTTTTACCAAACGAAATCGCTACGGAAAGCTTAGAAAATACCTGATGCTATTATACTTAGTTTCACTTTGTGATGAGAAACAAACTATATAAATCTGTTAAAAGGGTGAGTTTTATAAAATTTTTATAAAATGTAACATTATTGTTAAAATTTATTTCCATTTATGTACTTATTCAAGTATTAAGATATGATGTAAACATATGTCATATGACGGCTCTGTCGGCCAGGTGACCTCGGCCAGCTTTACTAATAATATAGTAAGTAGCCTTCCTCCTTGTTGTGTAGAGCACAAGGACTATCTGAATATGGTAAAATCGAACATACCTATACAAAAATTCAGCTTCTCAGAGGTAACTTATAATGAAGTGTCCGACATAATAAATAACCTAAAGAGAATAAACAGCAGTGATCCATATAATATTAATATGAACATTTTAATAACAATAAGATATATAATTATAGTCCTCTAACAAATCTTATTAATCTGTGCATTAGAGAGAATATTTTCCCAGACGTGTTAAAACTATCAAAAGTCAGACCAATTTATAAAAAGGGTTGTAAGGACAACCCATCAAATTACCGACCAATCGTCATTATTCCTTTCTTAGCAAAAATCTTGGAAATAATATTAAAGACGCAAATCACTTGCTATTTTGAGGAAAATAATTTATTTGACCCACATCAATTCGGTTTTAGGGCTAAGCATTCCACAACGCTAGCTATAAACTCTTTAATTAAAATTATCAACGAGGGCTTTGAAGAGGGTTTGTTAACGTTTCCACAATTCTTGGATCTGACGAAAGCTTTTGACTGTGTGTCACATAGAATATTAGTTGATAAATTGCACTTTTATGGCTTTAGCGACAGTAGCATTAACTTATTAAATTCCTACTTAACAAACCGCTATCAATATGTATCTTCCCAAAATATAAATTCAAATTTCCTTCTTATAAAATACGGAGTCCCCCAGGGATCCGTATTAGGACCGACACTCTTTCTGATATATATAAACGACCTACCAAGTATTAACATCGATGCAAACATTGTTCTATTTGCCGACGATACTACCATAACAAAGTCATTTGAATATGTAAAGGATTTAATATCTGAAATAAATTCAAAACAGAATATAGTTCATGATTGGTTACTAGCTAATCAGTTAGCACAAAATGACTCCAAGACTGAAAATGTGGTATTTACTCTAAAGAATATAGATAGTGACTTAGGCTTTGCTAATGAGCTTACATTTTTGGGTGTTCACCTTGATAAAAGACTGACATGGGAATCGCATACAAATTATATTTGCAAAAAAAGTTTCTAAAAACATATATTTACTGCGCAATCTTTCATGCAATGTCTCAGAAAAAAACATTACTTACCGCATATCATGGCTTAATTCACTCAGTCATCTCTTATGCCATTTTGATCTGGGGGCATTCATCTGCTAGCAGAGCAGTCTTTGGTATCCAAAGAAAAGCAATTAGAATAATATCCGGCATTAAGTATAGAGATGACTGTAAACCCGAATTTGTTAGGTTGAGTATTCTTACATTACCATGTGCCTTTATCTTACAATCAGTTATATGTAAAGAGAATGAGGGCAGTTTCACTACCCACAGTGAAATTCATAGTTACCAAACACGTAATCGGGACAAAATAAATATTAACTATTTAAGATTAAAAAAAACGCAAAATAGTACAAATTACTATGGCATATTATTTTACAATGTGTTGCCAGCGCACGTGAAGCAACTTGACTTGAACAGGTTTAAAACTTCAGTTAAGCATTTTTTTGCTCAGAAATGCATTTTACTCACTTGAGGAATTTTTGGATGCTGATTTTAATGACTGGTGATATCATATATGTTTGACAATTGTTGGTGCATTATGCTATATTATGTTATTGTGTTATATTCTGTTATATTATGCACTTATATTTTATTATTTATTACTTCAAAATGTATTTTTATTTATTTATTTATATACTCATTTCTGTTTATATTAGTGTCAATGTAATCTATGTATCTGCTTTTATTCTTGTACCGCTTCTGACTTGTGTAAATACTCTGTGTATAACACACCAATAAAGATTATTGTTATTATTATTATAACAAATTTCTAGACATTGCGAATGATAGACATTTTTTTTAACGTTAACGCAAATCAAAAACAGGCAACATTTGTAGAGTGTATTTGCCTAAATCGTTCTATTTTAAGTTCAGAAATCTCGAGTTAAGGCTTGTCCCATTATTAATGGGATATCCTGTATATACAGGATGTTTTTTGAAATACATGCATATATTCAAAATCGCAAAAATATTTATTTTTCAAAATGTCTAAAAGCAATCAAAAAGAAATAATGTTGAATACTATCGTATAATATTACTTACGCCCATGGTATTTCCCATCGCTTCCGTTTGACGCCCTTGACTAATTCGTAACTGGCACGAGGCGTTATTATACCATATACGTCTCACTATGTCAGTATTTACTAAATCGCGTATGTGGTGCGTGCTCTATAAAATCATGTTATAGCTGCATAATTTTGTGCTCTAGCTTGTTATTGCAACATATGTCGGTGACAAAGTTGTTTTGGTATGGATAGATAGATAGATCTTTATTTAGCACTGTCTGCTACATAGATACATAGATATTTAATTAAACCTAAATAATCTAACCTAAGTAATATTACTATTTCTAACACAAAAAACAAACAAATAAAAAGTAATTGTATCCGAAACTACTAGCATGAGTATATAAAATTGTAAGGTATTCGAAATATATTCAGACTTCAGACTATTTTACTTAATTACTTGTGAGATATTTACATACATATTTATTAAATGTTTTTACACTTGGTGCATCCTTTATATCAGTTGGCAGAGCATTAAAAAGACGAAGTCCTTCATTAAATAATGAACCTTGTAAAAAGGATTTTTTGACACACTCAACGTCATAGGATTTTTCCGTCTGGTATTGTAACTATGTATATCTGTACGTTTCTTTAGATTTTGTAGATAGATCGGTACTTCTTCTCTACGTATTTTATATATTAAAATTAAATTAGCTCTTTTAATGCACTGCTCAATTGATAACCAGTTTAGCCCGTTTAACATAGATTTCACAGGAGTGTAAATGTTACATTTTAATATAATTCGCATTGCTTTATTCTGCAGTATTTGCAATCTATTTATTTCATGAGTATTACATGCTATCAAAAACGATGCGCAATATGTAAATGTGGATAGACTATGGTGTTATAAATCAGTAATTTAGTCCACTGTGATAAATTATGTGATATCCTATGAAAAAAAGCCAATCTTCTTTCCAATTTTTTTACATATGTAATTCATTTGATGACAAAATGTAAGTTGTGGATCTAACATAACTCCTAAATATTTAATTTGCTTCACGATTTCAATCGGACACTCATTAATTTTAATGACATAACTATTAGCTAAGTATTTATTACTTATAGATTTAGAACCTAGGACCATAAGTTTAGTTTTATCTGAATTCAATTTCAATTTATTACTGCATAACCAGTTATACAATATATCAAGCTCGCTATTAAGAATGTTAGTAGTATCATTAAAATCTTTACCAGATACAGTAATTACAGTGTCATCAGCAAACAAATTTACAAATGAATTTTTTAATACGTACTGAATATCATTTACATATGTAATAAAGAGAAGTGGTCCTAATACACTACCTTTGTGGAACCCCATACGGACTATTTATATTACTTGAAATTTTATTACCAATTTTAGTTCTGTGGTACCTATCCTTTAAATAATCCTCCAACCATTTGAGCACTGTACCTTTTCCGCCATATCTATCCAACTTTTTTACTAGTAAACCTCTGTCAATTGTTTCAAAGGCCCGCTTTAAGTCCACAAACACACTAAGCACTACTTTTTCCTCATTTATGTCCTTCCTCCATTTCGCGCAAATATATTGTAGAGCAGTTTCACATGAATGCTTTTCTCGAGAACCTGATTGATTGGTACTTAATATGTCATTTATATTCAAATGTTCTCGTAACTGATCACTAACTATTATTTCTAAAATTTTGTCCATAACTGGCAATAAATTTATTGGTCGACACTGTTCAGGTTTTATCGGAGATGGGTACCTTTGGAATCGGTATTATCGTACTAATTTTTAACATTGATGGCCCACACCCTATTTGTAACGACTTATTAATAATATTTAAGAGCGGATAACCGATAACACAAAACAATTCTTTATGTAATTTTTATTAAGTTCACTTGTTAATATTCAATTATTATTCCATGTCAATTTGTTTTCTTTAATAAAATATCAAATTATTAATTTGTTATTTCATAGTGATTTCACTGGAATTTGTCGATAAATTGTTAAATTAATGTATTCAGTTAGTTAATAATGTTAAATGACCCATGTATGTTACATCGCTGAAATCACATTTACATTCTTCTATCCAACGGTCTACAAACCTAATTGCCCTAAGAAAACCAAAAGATGACTATAAAAATATGAAAATTTAGTAGGTCTAGAAAATTCTTGAAACGTCCAGTGGGTAGCCCATATCGACTTATGTAAACCTGCCAAATCTCATTACATTCATTTAAGTAATAAAAAAAGATACAGAAGAATTAAGAAAACGCAGGATTTTAGTTCTGTCAGGATATATCAGGAACAAAACGAGTTATCCCGGATTTCTTTTCAGATCCTTAAACAGCATGAAAATGTGTAACTTGGTGACTAACTTTGAATTTCTTCTGGATTAGGACATCACAATGGTGTATACTGTAAAATTGACCACCCTGTATATGAATTTTAATGTCTTACAATAAATATGCTCCGAGCATAAAATGAATATTTCAGTTACTTTTAAGATGTACTGTTGTGATAGGATTAAATCAATGAGCTTATTGTATTGAAAGAAGTTACTCCAGCAGCTGACGCGAGGCACAACAAAACCGTAAACACCTCGATGATGTCCATGTATTTTCCAAAACAAAGTAACGGCTCAGCAATCCGTTCTGCACAAGTTATCGGGACATCTAATCACCATCGCATCCACGACATTATCAGGTACTCTCGGGTACGATATCGTGACATAACGGATCTGTGAGAAACGTCAGGGTCGAGGAATCATACTTATGAACAGATATTATATAAATAGTAAGTTCGAAAGGTTAATTAGACTCGGCCTCTTTAAATCCGCGCTTCTACCAGTTTATTGTAAATATTGTTGTTAAACCTAGAATAACAATGTACCAAGATTTATCACTAGTCCGTTATTTAGTTTAGCTAAGAAATGTTGACTGTGGTTGGTTTGGAAATTAGTATGTCACAGAAACTTTACAAATTAAAATTTTTATCCTAATTTTAGTGTTGAAATACGGCTTTGCGTTATAGGTAAACCGTTTAATAAATTTTATATTTAATTTTATTTCTCAGCCTGTGTGTGCCGGAGACTGTTGCTCCTAAAACTGGTTTGAATGTGTGATCCGACACGGAGGGATATCCATGGATGGCTTCCTACCATACACTGCCAGTTTACAAATCCAAAAAAAGTTTTTTCTCACCCCACCTTAACATACACCTCGGGAGAAAACATAATTTTCCCTTGATGTATTTATATCCCTCGAACTTAAAATAACACCTCGGAAAAAGTATATGATATACTGATAAAACCACGAAGGGGCGAACACAGTCATTAGTAAGCGCAAATTACTTTTATCCTCTGAATATACGAATTCCGATTTACCGTTATAAGTGCAATTATTGTTACTAACAGCGACATCAAGGTTAAAGAATTTTACCTGTACCAACTTTTAGTAGGCTCATGTGCAGAAATCTGCACTAACACTAACGTCCATTCCAAATCATCACTCTAATATCGACCTTGTGTTACTAAATATGTACCAATATCTGCATTACCGAAATCATTTTGACTTTGTGTCAAGCTGGGGCCCAAAAGTCTCACACCAACGTTGTATCGACGCACAGTGGACGGAAACGCCGAAAAGCTGGCCAAAATATAAAGGCATTGAGCTATTTTACTGAAATTGTACATACAGGGTTTTTTTTTGCCAATTATCGCTGCATTTTTACAAAACTTTGTATACAGTTTTTTTGGGTCGCTAATGAAGAATCCCATATAGAATTTTAAAAAAAATTACGGTCAAAAATATATACATAGTTCAAAAATTATTATTGAATTGAAGCGAATTCATATGTTTCATTTGTTTCGGGAAAATTTGGATCTGGGGAATGGAATAAAAATGTGTAATGACTTTGAAAATTAATTTGATTCAATTACTATCTGAATTACATTCATCGTCGCATTCAAAAGGAGCCCACTTTATGGTGCACGAATGTGCATGCATCCGTACATTCGCGCACAATTTGGTCAACATCTCGCAAAGATGCAGTTAATTTTGTATACATTCGAAAAAATGTTTATTGAACACATTCCAATAAGTTTCAAGACCAACCATCACCAACCGCGTAACTTATGGCTTTTTTTGTGGAGTTTATGAATCGTTGCATGTACAAAAATGCACTCCACTTCGATAATTATTTACTAATTACCATATAAATAAACTGATCTGATACTGAGATATTTTAATTGTACTTACTTTCTGATGCAGAATCCATTTTTATGACACAGAAAACTGCACTTTGAGAATTTTTACGCTGCAGACAAAATTTATCGATTTTTGAAGCGTTGCGAGCTGCCGAAGTGACGCGCTGCACGGTCGCACAATAAGTAATTTCCTCGCTCAGGTAGTGAACCCGGACCGGTATTAACGGTCGTTTCTAATGCTAGGGGTACCACTACAACGATTTAAAACGTTTCCATTTAAAAAAAAAATCTTCATTTTTTTAATTTTGGCCAGCTTTTTGGCGTTTCCGTCCACTGTGCGACGTACGCAGACTTTCGAAAAGTTAACCAGAACTACCTAGACAACATCTAGATACGTTGAATAATGTTTAAAATAAATCAAAACCTACTAAGTCACTTATTACCGTTTAACGAACGTTTTCGACCATTTTAACGGACCAGGCCAATTCAGTTGAGCACAACGTCAGCCGATGTTGCCAGACGTCTCTATAGTTAATAAGATCTAATACGTTATACAAAAACGTCTAACCCACGTTGGAAGGTTACACTAAAATGATTAAAACCTACTTGGTTAACAACTTCTAATCAACGTTGGATAATGATCCGAAAACATCTCCAACGCATTAATTAGATTTCTGACGTCAAACTAACGTTAATAAATGAGCTAGATGTAATTAATTAGTAGGTTTGCGAGGTTCAAGCAACGTTTCTTCGACGTTGTACCATAGCTATAAAATTTTAAGCGCTACTTGATTACTATTTGAAATAATGCTGACGTTGAAATTAATAAGAAAGTAATCGGTAGTCGGTGAAATGTTTTAAAATGTTTTCTTAAAATGTCTTCTTAACCGACTCTCAAGTCACCGAAGTAACTCCCAGAAATCCTAGGATTTTGTGTTGAGTAAAGAGAGACGAAGCACTACAGTTTATTGTGGAGTCCGAACCACATCTAGGGCATCGACAGTTCTCTCCTATCTTAATCCGAAACAAATTACAAATAGAATTTCTAACTTGCTCCAGGATGGATTCGAACCATCCATATTCGGTATCAAGTAAAAGGCTATAAGCACTTTACCCACTCGGCTACCATGCCCCAAATGCTACTGGGGTTGTCATTGGTAAGTCGACTATTATCTGAAAAAAAGAATACCCAGCCCGTACCGTAGAAATTGGATTTATTACTATTTGTATATTAATTTTACATTCTCTATTTGGCAATTTAATTTTTATTATACCTTTACTTATTAGTACAGATAGCTTTGTCGGAGCGTTTTTCCAATTTATTATATTGCGATTGACACTAATAGATGGCGTTATTACTAAATCGTTAGTATTATACTTTCACATAGAGGCTTATGATTCTGAGATCCTCCATGGTTGACGTCGTGTATACCTACTTCGCACTCACGAAGGCAGAAACCGGTCTGCAAATGGTATACGCGACGACTTCAAGAAGGATATCCACTTATTTGGCAAAAATCTTTTATTAGTAGGCAACTGCAATTAAAGATTAATCACTTCTTTCTGTATGATACAAGTATCAAGAAGTGTGCGGCAATTTTATTTAATCTTCAATTAAATAAAGTGAGAGAATTACGACTTTGGTACCTTATTTAGTTATTATTTTTAGTATTTATTACTAGTTGTAAAGGTCCTGATATTGTTTTTGTATCAAATTATACTTTAACATAGTTCGCAAATAAGGTTGGATCATTAACGACGTATTATCTTGAGAAACTGCAAGACACCACCATATATTTTTTTGTAAACTTAATGAAAACAATTAATTAGACTCGCTTTGACAGCTATATCACCTACAAGAACAAAAGCAGGTTAAAGAAATCAATTATTTGACATATCTACGTCAATGCAGAATCGATTATAAAAAGAAATGCTTAAATATCTGGCCTTAAGTACAGTTAATGATGTCATCATATGAATTATAGATCTAGGTGTGTACACGTATTTGTTAATAGAGTTCCTGTGACTAAAACACATTTCTCCACAATAATCTAACATGATAATCTATAATAAATAACAAATGCACCTCACAACTCGAACAAACTTGTTCTACATAGAAATTTTTTAAGAGATCTAAGGTGGCGCTTTATGTGGCTAGTTTCGAAATGATCAGATATGAAAAAAATATTAACTTATAAGCCTTGTATACCGAAGTGAACGGTAGAAAAATGCACGAGGCCATTATTTGAACTCATAGTGACCGTGTTAAGACTTGCATACAGTTTATACATGTATAATAGGTATGCTCAACCGGAAGATCCTGTTCGTGTAGACACGTATAAATATATGCATAAATCATATCTAATAGAGATACACTGTATTTTAATATACACGTAAGTTATTCAATTAGTTTTGGTAGAAACACGGAACAATAAAGAATATCGACATTTCTTCTTTGTATGTATATACATCGTGTTTCACACATTATCAGTACACCGGCTACACCGCAATAAATTTTTTTGTATTTCTACAGATATCTGATTTCTCGTTGATAGAGTTGTTCACCATTGTAAACCTAAGCAGCACATTTAATAGTCTCTAGAGTAGCTACCTTTAGTGGAAATTTAAAGATTTTCCGCACTAATGACTGTTACGTAATGGGAACGTTCCTTCTATCAAACCATCACCAAAATGGGGAACAGTTATTACGTAGCAATTACTCCCTGTTACGTGTCGACAACTAGGTTATTATGTAAACGGAACGTAACCAAGTAGTAGAAATGACTAACATTTGGAAGATCTCTTTAGTGGTATGAGAGCAAACTGTACTCTCTCTCTCTCTCTCTCTCTCGTTCAAATAGCAAAATATAATGTACTGCAATCAGACTTACTGGTTGTGAGTTTGGATTCAATATGTCCAGTTAAATCGATTGAATGAAATACATGTAAGTAATAAACCATGAAGTTTTGCAATCCACTGTGAGTGTGGAAACTAAAACGACTACTTGTTTTCTGTAAAATGTTACCATGATACTTCGATAAAAAAGACGCGGTTTCTTGAAAATTATTTTTTCGAAAAAAAAAAATTTTCAGAAATTATGCGCACAATGGAAAATGCAAAATTTTTGGTGGAAAACATTTTTTTGTTTTATGTATTATGAAGTAATAATGATCTATATATAAAATATATTTGCAAATGGCCATATTTGCAATTTGGAAAAATTATAGGGCAATAAAAGTTAATAATAGTGTTGATGATAATAAATCTTGCGATATTAGTTTTATTGATATCTTAGTAATTCAAATTAAATTCAATTTTCGTTCTCTATATGTGATTGTCATATATATTCCCCCTCACGCGAAAACTAAGGATTATGAAAAACTAGTTGACATCCTAGTATCTCTCTATAGTATTTATGGTTCTGACCTGCTGATAATAGGAGACCTTAATCTTCCTGAGTATGTGCACTATGAAAATGGTAATGTAACTACTACTTCCATCCGCTCTATTAACCAGTTTTCAAATTTTTTTGGGTTAGACCCAGTATAATCGTATTTTAAACACAGACGGAAAACTTCTAGATCTTATTTTTTGTAATAGGCGCAGCTCTGTAAGTAAAGTTTCTGAAATTATCCGTAAAGAGGTTAGGTATCACCCTGTATTACTAATTAAGGCTGATATTCAAAATCCCAGATACGATAATTTTCCGCATAAAGTTTAATTTCAAAAAGGCTAATTTTGTAGAACTGTATAACCAACTTGGGCTCATAGATTGAACTTTCCTGGAACATTTTAATAATGTAGATACAGCTGTAGATGCACTTTATTTAAAATTATATGATATTTTTGATACATATGTACCTAAAGATCAAAAAAGTTGTGGGTCTTATCCCACATGGCTTAATAGTCAGACAATCCATGATATCAAGCAGAAGGAAAAAATATTAAAAAAATATAAAAAAATCTGGTAACACTGAATATTACAATACATTTAAAACATTGAGAGCAAAAATTAAATCTGACATCGATAGTGCTTACAAGTTATATTTAGACAACATTGAGAATAACATGCAAACCAACCCTAACAATTTATGGAGCTTTATTAATTCAAAAAACAATACATCATCCATTCCGTCATGGCTAATTTACGAGAATTAAATGATTGAAGACCCTCCATGTAATAGTTGATAGTTTTGCGGACTTTTATTCTAAATTCTTTAGCTCCCCCTACACTTCGTAAATTTGACGACGTAGTCTGAATTTAAATACCTTAAACTTATCTGTCATCAGTGAGGAGGAAATATGCCAATCTATAAAGAAAATTAAAGCCACAATAACCATGAGCCCTGATATAATTAATTTTCTAATTAAAAATTGTTCAACTGTATTCGCTAAAGCTCTTCTAATAATTTTCAATTTAATTCTCAGTACTTCGAGATTTCCTCACAAATGGAAAAATTCATGCGTGTGTCCAGTGTACAAAAAGGTGGAAAAGAGTGACATAACAAACTATAGGTCCATCACTATTATTTGTAACCTCGGGAAAATTTTTTAAAATTTTCCTCACGGTTCTATGTACACTCACGTATCTGGCGTAATATCTATTGATCAGCATGGCTGCAAGGTCGATCTACAGTAACGAACCTTGTGTGCAAAACGCAATTTCTTTGCGAAGGTCTTGATCGAGGGGTCTGGTAGATTCTATCTACACAGACTTTTCTAAGGCTTTTGACAGGATTGACCACGGTGCTTTGATTTCTAAACTTGACAAATTTGGTCTCTCAAAATCGTTACTTCTTTTAATACAGTCATATCTAGAGAATCGACATCAATTTTGTCAGTACTCTGGTCATAAATGGAATAGCTTCTTGCAAAGATCTGGCGTGCCACAGGGTTCGATACAAGGACCGCTCTTCTTTGTAATGTACATTAATGATATTTTTCCTCTCGTATGCAGACGAACTAAAAATGTACCGATTTATTCATAATATTCATGATTGTCAAATTCTGCAAAAAACCTTGGATACCATCAATTCCTGGTGCATCAACAGCTATCTACCCCTCAATGCTAGCAAGTGTAATGTCATGTTATTTGGCCGGAAGCATAATCTGTACGTGTACAATTATAATATCGATAATGTTGTTTTACAAAGACCTGAGATTATTAAAGACCTTGGCGTGTATTTTAATCCTAAATTGTCATTTAATAAGCACGTCGAAATGGTAACTACTTCTGCTTTTAAGAGTCTTGGCTTTGTAATCAGGAACTGCAAAGATTTTAAAAATATCAACACTCATCGTTTACTCTATGTAACATTTGTTAGATCTCGCCTTGACTATGCTTCAGTTGTGTGGAACCCAATTTATAACGTCAATATACTACAATTAGAGAATATTTAGCGTAAGTTTTTAAAATCTGCAGTGTACACTCTTGAGGGCACGTTTCCACCTATTGGATTTCCACAAAATATATTGTTAGAACAATTTAACTTACCAAATCTTGCCAAACGAAGAATATCTCAATCAATAATTTTTCTATATAAAATTGTTAATAATCGTCTGGATTGTATTAACCTTTTAAATCAAATAAATTATAAAGTATATAGAATTTCTGCTCGCCATAACAACTCATTTATTTCACACATACGAAGAACTAATATTCTCTTGACCTCTCCAATATACCAAAAATGTATGTCAACTATGCTAAAATCGAAGATTCTGTTGATATATTTTTCTGCAATGAAAGTGTAATTAAAAACTTTGTTTCGCATCTTGATTTTTTTGTAATCTACTGTATTTTTTATATATCTGTATATGTATGTGTATGTATATGTACAAGTGTATCTTTATATGTGTGTATATAAAATTCGAAATGTTTTGTTCGTATATATTATATATTTAATTAAGAAATTTTTTTGTAACTGTTTATTGTGTATTTATCTATATACAATTTCAATGTACCTAATCCTGTAATTGGGCTCCTATCTGTTGGATCTTGTATTTAAAGAAATAAATAAAATAAATATATAAAATAAATAAATAAAATAAATAAATAAAATAAATAAAATAAATAAATAAAATAAATAAATAAAATAAATAAATAAAATAAATAAATAAAATAAATAAATAAAATAAATATAAAATAAATAAATAAAATAAATAAAATAAATAAAATAAATAAAATAAATAAAATAAATAAAATAAATAAAATAAATAAAATAAATAAAATAAATAAAATAAATAAAATAAATAAATAAAATAAATAAATAAATATTTAATAAAAAACTGGTTTTCAGAATTATATTTGTATCTGTCAATATGGCGTCATCATTCAATAATAGAAAAATGGCTGATTTAGTTCGACTAACTTTATAATGGTAAATATTGTCAACAAAGGATTTGTCACTTAACAGGGGTGACAAAAACCAAAACTATTTCTCTTTAAATTTACCTTTACCATAAAGTAGCAGATGCGACTAACGTTATAGTGGCTGCTACTTGAAGAATGGTGGCAGGAACTACAACAATTTCGCTATGTAGTTACGTTTACCAAAAAGTAACAAATGCGACGAATGACGTCATTTTCTTGGTAACTTTAAACTGGTATCTACTACGCTATTACGAAAAGGTTACTATAAAGTTCCCACGTACTTTAGGACCCTCACTTTTAAGTTGGCAAAGCTGGCTGATCCGCTCTATACTCCATTCATTTCATATGAGCACATGAAATATTGTTTACTTGGGCTCGCAGAATAACCCTTTGTCGACCTTAAGTTGTGCATAGTTCTCTAGCATAGGCACGCGGTGCATTATGTAAATACACAAAATGTATTTATAATATAATACCGTGCGCCTATGCTAGACTATTTTGTGCTTATATGAAATGAATGGAGTATAGGTACAGATAATTTTATTGTTAAGAATAAGAATAATATGTTTTCCCAAAAACTACGAAGTGTGCCACACTGTAATTTTCACATTATACTAAGCAAAAGGAGTTCTTTCCAGCAATACTATCGGTTTCTCTCAAAAACCCGTGGGATTCTTGCCATATGCAAAACATGTCTTGAAAACTACAAGGTGAAAGGGGCTGATATTTTAAGACTTAAACGGCATGGAGGATGAAGATGTTCGACCGTTGCAGAAGAGTATTTGGAATAGTGTATTGAAGAAAACGTGAAAGTTGCTAATAATATTTTTGTGACAAATCGTCAAAAATTAAAAACATTGATGTAAATAACGTTTCTAACGTACCAGATTACTCCACTAATTCTATTTTACCATCTGCTTCATTTGGTATAAACATAAGTAACATCTCCATGCAGAAATAACGTACTTTTGACACTTAAAAGTGTTTAAAAATGTTTTTGACATTGGTAGTGGAAAAAGACAACTTTTCACACTAAAAACAATGTCAGAAGCTGTCACTTTTGACACTGGCATAGAAAATAGTTATTTATGATACAAGTGTTTAAAATGACTTTTTATTTTGTGAGTGGAGAAGTTTGCGAAACGAGCGTAAGCGAGTGGAGCAACTCCACGAACAAAATAAAGTCATTTTTAACACGTGTATCATACAATGTTTTTTCTACAAACACCATTAAAAGAACAATAAAGTTTCTTTAAAAAGATTTCAAATCCTTTTAATGGTTACCTCATAATTCTAGTAGTTTGTAGGATTTATGAAATAATTAAATCAAGGTTGCCCGTTGTTTGACACATGCTTGTCAAATGTGAAAAACTATTGCAATGAGTTCCAATATTAATTATAGTCCAGAAGGAAGCGAATCGATTCCTCAAGAAATTGAAGAAGCAGCTGCAAGGGCAACTTTAGATTTGTTGCTCACAAAATCCAAACAACAATATGAATTAGCGTACAAACGTGGTGCGATCGGAACAATGTTGCAGGCAAGTACAGTGAAAATGTAATGTTGGCCTATTTCGAGCAAAATTCTAAAATTTGGAAGTCTTCGACGCTTTGGGCACATTTTTCAATGATAAAGGCTATGTTAAATGTCAAGAATAATCAAGATATAAGTAAGTTTTATAAACTCATCGCATTTTTGAAGCGCAAAGGAAAAGGAATATCTCCAAAAAAAAAAAAAAATTTTTTACGCCAAAATATTGATGTTTATTGCAGAGGCGCCAGATGACAAGTATTTGATGTTTAAAGTAGCTGCTGTAATGGGTATACTAGGCGCTTGTCGCCGTGAAGAACTTTGTCAAATGAGTTTAAACAATATTGAGGATTTAGGAAATACACTAGTGGTAAACATTCCAGATAGCAAGACTAGAGTTTCAAGAACCTTTACTGTTATTACTGAGACTTATATTGACTTATATCATAAGTACTTAGCATTACGTCCAGCTCATGTCGACCACCAACGTCTTTTTATTAAATGCACTAGTAACAAATGTACGATTCAACCTGTTGGAATAAATATTTTTGGAAAGATGCTTACAGATATTGCAAGATTTTTGAAATTACGAAATAGTGAACTTTACACCGGACATTGTTTCCGTCGGACATCCGCCAGCTTGTTAGCAGACTCTGGTGCAAATTTATGTACAATAAAAAGACATAGAGGGTGGAAAAGTTCGAGTGTTGCAGAAGGATACTTGGATGATTCGTTAGAAAACAAAAAGAGGATTGCTTGTCACATTCTTCCAAATAATTGCCCTTTTTCTAACAATTAAGAAATAGAGCATATTAATAGTATGTGCTCCACTGCTTCAAGTTCAACTTCAACAATTTCTTCTTGTAAAGTAGCTTCCTCACAAGGGATAAATATTACTAATTGCTCCAATTGTACAATTAATATAAATATTTCTAAATAACTTGTAATTTTTTGTTAATAATTATATAAATGTCATTATGAGAAACGACTTGTCATTTTACACTAGTGTTAAAAGTAAATCGTGATCATTTTTAACGCGAGTTTATATAATATTACATTTTTAATTCAAGTATGCCCTGTTAAAAATTTAGTTTTTAATGGTGTTTGTAGAAAAAATAATTTAAATAAAATATCACAATATAAATTATAATTGTTAGAAAATACATAAAATATCTAGGTCAGTTTCGGAGTGCCCTCCTTTGTTACAGTTAAAAGTAATTGATTTATTAACATCTAGTGCAAACAACTCATCACTTATTTCTTAAGATAAGTTTGAAGATTTCCTGATTACGCCCGACATGGAGTGGACACTCAGTACAATATAAATGAGCAGTATGACTAGGCTTTAGATTAGATATGTTGATTATAATTCTTCGGATTATCGTGTAAAACCTGTCGCCATACGATCAAACACTTACAGGTTGCACAATCATCGACGATCGGTCTTTTTGAAGTCTACACATCATCCTTCGATCAGGGTGGTCGGTTTTCAGAAATTCATTTTTAGTCAAGCGGTGATTTGATTTTCTAAAAGAATTTTACTAAGATTAGAAGATAAAGGTGCAGCTTTATAATCCTTTTGATAAAACTGCCATTTTAACAGAAAATTAATAGAATAGACTGGTTCGATTGGTCGCAGGGTGGTCCATTCAATATTCCACTCCAATTCTGAGATAATTGCAGTTTTCAATATACCGGATGTTAATTAATTACATACCAAATCTTAAGGAAGTTATATTCCTTAAATATTTCAAGACGAAAAGTTCATATTAACACATGTCCTGAAACTCTTCGTTACTGAAATACAGAATGTTGAATTTTAATTTTTTTTTGTTTCTACCATGTATTTTATATATTTTTAAAAATAATTATTTATTCAAATTTGATGTACAGGGTGTCCCTCCGAGAATTCACCTATCATAACTCTCTTTATTATGAAAATTTTTCAAAATTTCGTAAAGTAGATGAAAATAGACCTCTTTTGTATCCTCAGACGCTAGTCGAGATCTTTTTGACATTTCTGACAAAAACAATATAGCGGCGACTGATTTTTTTAAAGTAGCACCCTATACATAATGCAATATTCGGTTTATGCTAAGTTTTCTGTTTTCAAGAGTGTAGGGTTCTATAGGTTTATTGCTTTTAGTTTTCGTGTTATTAGCCGAAAAGATTGATATCAACTTTTTTAAAAAATCTATAGGTAATTAAAATTATGAATTAAAATATAATGCTGCCTATTAATACAATTAATAAAATTTGTCATTTAATAAATTAATCAATACAATGAATACAATTTAGTTAATACAATGCTTCTATAAATGATTTTCTACATGAGCCATTTTTCTCTTTACATAATCTAATTCTTTTAAAATAAAAAGTTCGTTCAAGTTGTCTAAGATATCACAATTATTAATTTGATTAAAAAAATCTACTATTCTTCCTCTTATTTCATCCAATGTGTTAGGTCTTCCTTTGGACACTTCATTCTTCAAGTAACTCCACAAGCAAAAATCTAGGGGGGGTTAAGTCCGAGCACCTTGGGGGCCATCTTATCTGTTCGTTTTTTCCAATCCATTCATCGAATGTATCATTTAAAACATTCTTTGCCCTAATATTGTTGTGGTACGGAGCACCAGCACCAGCAGCAAGAGCTGATAGATTAAATCAAACACTTCATTTAATGGGATATTATCTAAGTCATGTAGAATATAATCATTTAGCAATTGGAAATACGTTTCAGCATTCATATTTTCTTCAATGAAATAATAATAAATTCTACTATTGTATATTCCAGTCCATATTTTAAGGGTTGAGCGCCCTTGAAATTGAGTTTGAGTTACTAAATGTAAATTTTCTTGGGCCCAGTAATACCTTTTTCATGTTGTGAAACTAGCCTCAGCGATCCAAATTATTTTTATGAAAATATTTCTATCTTGCCTATATCTTTCCAACATTATCTGGCAAAATTGTCTTCTCACAATACAATCGTTAGGATACAGCTTCTGAACGTTAAGTGGCTTTCTTGTCGTAAACTTATGTTTTTTTCAGATATAACCAGCTGACGAACGAGGTAAATTTAAATCTCTTATAAATGTCCTTAGCGAATTTTGAAGATTTTCAACAAAATAGTTTATTAGATTTAGGTATCTATTCTCATTTACCTGCCAACGTCTCTAGCGACTTTTAAGGGTTTTTGTCTTCATCATTTAGTTACAAATATGTTTGAAGGTATTTTTATGCGGAATGGGCCTTTTCACTACTTCTGAAATCTCAAAACAAATATGTTTATTTGAAAGCTAACTGATAGATATTCACCTTGTGCAACTCTGTTTAAAATATAAGTCTCCCATTGTTTAATAAAAAAATAAACATTTATTATGGTCATTTGAACACTCATTTGACCTTGAAGCTGAGTGACGTCACACTGACCGGAATCATGTTGGTAGCATTTGCCAGAACGCCTAATACTACTAACATCACACCACAACTGACACATTTTACATTGTTTACGGTTAGTTTTGTGGTTACGTTCTGTGTGTTCAGTTACGAATCGTGTTTTGCTTTGTTTCTGCATATTATTGGAAGAAAATGGAGCCAGGATTTTCTAAAGGAAATGCAGAAAATCTGCCGAAAGTTGACTTTATTATGGTGGACGCGTTATACATGTCAAATTTGGATTATTTATCAGCAGAATTCAGGAATATTAAAACAAAACGGTAAGTCATTAATAATCTTATTTTCGTGTAATTTATTTATAAATATAATGGAACTACCATTATTTTAACATGCAATTGTTGTTACAATATTTTTTCCTATTTCAATTATACTTACTAATGTCTAATAATTTCTAGGTCAACAAGAGCATCGTACGGTGACAACGCAGTTGCTTATGTGAATCTGAATCTTCCTTTAACTGTAAAATTTCAATAATTTAGCATCAATTTCTAAATACAACTACTTTTCTTACATCAAAATGATCTTCACAACAGTAAATGTTCTGGTTTTCGTCAACTGCTTCTCAACTTTGGCTATTTTAAACCATGCTTTTCGTCTATTTTCATCTGGTGGAACGTAAACGAAAATTTTGATTGGACAATTCATGTTGTTATTTGTACATGTTGGTACAAAGCACTTTCTAAACATGTTCCACACACCTTCGATCATGTGTTTATGATCGAAGCCACACACAACAATCCAAACTAAAAAAGAAACGACTGTCAAAGTCAATTTCGACGTCAACTGTCAAAAAGCAGAGAACCAACTTTGCAATACACCGATGTGTCATATTCAAGGTCGTAGTCCCTCTGACGTCACTAAGGTGGGTTGCGTGACGTCACGTAAAAGCGCGCGCTTTATTTCCGCACTTTTGTTATTTTTTTTTTCGATAGAAATCGTGCTAAAAAAAATACGGCAAGTTTTTTTTATAAAACACTATCACATAAAGCAATAAAAAAAATCTGTGAAAAGGCCCATTCTGCGACCAATAACGCGAAAACCAAAAGCAATAGATTTATGAAACCCTACATTTTTGAAAACAGAAAACATAGCATAAACCGAATATTGCATTATGTACAGGGTGTTGCTTTAACAAAATCAGTAGCCACCATATGGTTTTTGTCAGAAATGTGAAAATGACCTCGACTAGCGTCTGAAGATACAAAAAAGGTCTATTTTTACCCAGTTTTCGAAAATTTCAAAAATTTACATAAATAAGAAAGTTATGATAGGTGAATTATTTTTGGTTGGACACACTGTGCATACTACTTGTTAGTCTCTACGAAATAGCTTCACTGATTTTTGCAACAATCTACAGGGTGATGAGGGGTCATGAACCTTTTAAAACCCCCCGAACTTCTTTTTACGGCGTTACTGTTTTTTTACTTGGTTAACTTCCTTGTAGTTTCTTAAACTTTTTGGTATCTTGCAATTTTCATTATTCTTAAGTTGTCGCTGACCTTGTTTGCATTTTTTGCATATGGCGAGATTCTCACAGGTTTTTAGGAAAACCCGATAACAGGACTGGAAAGAACACATTTTCTTAGTATTATGTGAAAATTACAAGGTGGCACACTTCGTAGTTTTCCAGAAAAATATTATTATTCTTAAGTTGTTGTGGACATCAGTTTGCATTTTTCGCATGTGGCGAGATTTTGGGAAAACCCGATAGCAGGGCTGGAACAGATTTTGCTTAGTATATCGTTAAAATTTCAGAATGGCACACTTCCTTGTTTTCGAAGTAACAGCGTTTAGGAATTGGCGGAAAAGCATTTTTTAATGAATTGACCGCCGCGCCGTTGCGGAGACCATTACTATTAGAAACGTTGCTAACTCTGAAACGTTTCTAACTTAAACAAATTTTGTCCTCGATGTCATTTATGATCTTTTTTTTAAAGTTCCTCCCGGCGCGGTGGCGGCAGGCACCCGACAATCCAATTATCATGACTACTTTCATTAGCAAAAACTTTTCATCGAGGGCATCAAGCAAAAAAAGTAGTAAGTTAGTCTTTTGTAAAAACGTTTAACTTTTGTCTTTTAAAAAACGCTTTTACTTGAGGGTAGTCACTTATATCTATATTTTTTTGACAGCCAAAGTCGATTTTATCATGGAATATTTTGACCACTGGGTTGACGACTTTAAACATTTGGCAAATGAATAAACCATTCGGCAATTAATTCCTGCTATAAAATTTTATTCCCAAAATCAACTCTTTACTTTGTTCAAAATCTTTATCGTTTAAAACGAAAAGTTGTAGAATTTTTGTGGCTCACGTTCATCAGGATATATCTGAGAAAAGGATCTCTCCTCTAATTTTCCATAGTCATGTGAAATCATTAAATATATATTATACCTACTATAATCTACTTTAACTCACTTTATGTTTAGAAACAATTTTTACCACTTTTAAGCTAATCTGGCTTTTCCTAACCATATTTTTAACGTATCACAATCCTCTTTATATTCCTAACTTTCACGATAAATAATGCCGCGTATAAATTAAATTAAGCCATCCATCTGTCTTATCATAATAATACTAGAAACGCAAAAAGTTTATTTCGACATGATCAAGCGTCTATTAGTACTTGTGGGTACCACACAGACCGTACGACGCAAAGTGTGAGGTCCAAATGCGGATTTTATGGTTAGGTGGAGTGGGGTAATTCGTTACATATTCCATAAATATGATTCTTGAAACTTTATTTTCTGATAAATTTACTTATACTCCTTAAAAAGGTGTTCGGAGACAAATAAAGTAAAAGTACCTTTCTCCTTTAAAATTTATCGAGGATTTAAAATCTTCCAACAAAATGTGTTTGTAATATGAATCAAAGAAAAGAAAACATAATAAAGTCACCTCTCAATTGGTGGGGGGGGGGGGGTAACCTTCACCATTTTCCTTTTGTGATTAATAGGCCTTAAAAATGTCTCTTAGGCAAGCTGTACGAAAATATTAAATTCTCAACTGTTTTAAGAATTATTTATATTAAAAATAAATGTTCTCCACGGTTAAAAACAACGGTGTATTTTCAAAATTAAAACCACATCTTCTACACCTGGGGTTGTCCACAAATCATAGTGTACGAGAGACACTTATTTATTAATAACCCTATAATAAGAGCAGGTTATTGTTGGGTCGCTGACCGGTGACAAATTGTCTAAAGTAAAACTTGGTGCAACACCTTGCTATGACTGAAGCTTAGCTGTTTAAATTCGTCCAAATTCGTATGTGTGTGTCCTGATCAGTGAATAGATGACTACTTCTGACAGTGCTATCGCTGGTACTGAACCACGTGTAGCACTCCTAGAGTCTACCTGAGCCGAAATGATCGTTACCTCTCTTCCTTGATATTCATTGTACACCTTTATTTAGCAAAGTTAGACACTGTTATTTTGGGCAAGTATATTTAGAACTTTTCGCATTCGTAGGACTACACTTGAGCAACTATTTAGGGAATCAAAGAAACCACTATTTTCTGCAGCTATATGCATGTCTGTTTTTTCGCTACCATATACCTTAGAACATTCTATCCCTTGATTATTTCCTACTAATTCTACTTGTAATATAGAGTGCACGTATTTGGCACTATTGTAATGTAGATCTAGGATTCTGAGTATATACCGTGATCCGCAGTTCAATTTTGCGTATAGATGGACCTATCAGTTCGATCGCTTAATCTTACTTGTTTGCATTTAAAATTACATATTGCATACATACGGTCCGAAGCCATTTTGATGAATTATCATCGTAACGCCATCCACTATACGAGCGTGTTTAGTAGTTTTACTATAAGCCTGCAAATTCTAGCTTCAAAGCTGTCCTCGACATCGCCTACTTTAAAAGGAAATTCAGGGGGTAATACAGAATATGGCTTCCATGGCAGCCGTAAGTGTCGTTAACATGTGACATAGAGGCGCAAATCCTTGAACATGCGTTAGCTTGGGTCCTTTGCCTCATAATTTCATATTTCAATTCAAATTTTTGCGATCTATTCACCAATAAGGAATGACTGTTCTCTGTATTTTTATTGCAAATTATTATAATACTGTGGTATTTTCCTCATTTTACGTTCTAGATTTGTATCAAAAAAAATTTTAAAGAATCATCTGCCCCACTCCCTCCCAGATATGTCTTGTCCAGCGCGAAGTTGCGGTCATTATTTATTTTACATCTTTAGCTGTCGCTATGGCGGTACTTCAATCGTTCAATCCGATTTGAGTTACCTATGGATCCGGTCGCCAATAATGGTTAGCGGTGTCACGATTGTCGTCCGTTTTCAAAAACAAATGCCGCCGAAGACCTGGGACTCGATCGCTTTTATTGTAATTTTATGCAACTATGAGATATTTGATATTTTCTCGTTTGTTTTGCTTGTTAAGTGGGTCTAAAGTAGGCTGTGACATAAAACACAAAGAACGTTTACTTTTTGAGTTGAACATTCCAAGGATTATGTTTCATTTTTCTTATAAATCACTCGAGAATCGTGAAACTTTTAGATCTTTTTTAGATACGCACATCGGTGGTACTGGTGGATATACAATTGCATTCTTTAAAAAGATATTTACCTCTCATATTGTCGATTTTGTAATCGTTCGGATTTAAGTATAATAATTGTAGCTGTCAATTTTTTTATCTAAACTTTTGATCAACTATAGTCTAATGGACGTTATTACTTTTAGGAAAAGAAAATCCAACATAACAGATGAAGCCCTAAAATGGTGCAACCTCAAAAAAAAAATAGATATTGTAAATTATTATTCGTAAATTAGTGTTTTCAATAGCTAGATATTTGTATAACTAGGGAGAAAAGTGTAACATTTCACCCCGTACATGAAGTTTGCCCGACGCAAAGCGGAGGGCAGTAGTCATCCAAGGGATGAAATGTCACTTTCCACCCATGTTATTTATACATATAATTTTGTCTACGACCTTCAATATAAAAACTAACTGCGAGGGAAATAACATTTCTTAAATGTATATTGGCATTATGACAGTTTTAATTATAATTTGAATAGTAAGTAAGCCGTGGAATTTTAAAATATCAATTTGAAAGGTGGTTCTTATGGTGACAAAATATTGTAAGTCATAATAAAAATTGAAATGTTAATTATAATTATATTTCTAAAATGAGCTGTTTTGTTTAAAATCAATATAACACTTTACATGAAATTATTTACCTTAATTTTGACGTATATTTTGACATTTTAGCAAACATTGAGATTTCAAGGTAACCATGGTAATAGTCAAAAATGCGGGTAGAAAATACTTTCCACTGTTTTGTCTCCCTAGGGAGAGAAAGTACCCTTTTCTACTTACATTTGAGGTTGTAGAAAAAATGTATCTTCGTCTATTAAATGACCAGTTAAAAATACATTATTTTAGTAATTGTTTGCATAGACAAGTAAATAGAATTGCCGACTGTCTCAAAAAAAATATGCTACTAAGGTTCAAGGTTCATTCAAGGTTCCACACCGAGGGGTTTGCATGTTCATAAATGATGCAAGGACAATAATGGAAGTTACCCGTTATATGCATATATATTTACGCTACCACTATAAGCTCATTTATCCAGGATTTTATTTACATAAAAGATTATCCTTGACTATATCAAGCTCTAACCGTTAATGTTTCGCAACGTTGGCCTGAACCCATTGGACATATCAGCTAGTGAAAGCAAACATTGGACGGATATACGGTAGGGTTTGCACAGCGTTGGGTAGGCCTAGTATCCACGATTTATGATGTTATCGGATAATTAGTACTGGCGGCGCAGACCACGAACGATTTTCTTTAATTAAAATGTCTACGTGAGCACAGAAACGGATAGAGTGCCATTCATATTGTAGGATAATGGTGGACTGATTTTCCCCAAATAACCAGATACACCATACAAAATGTGTTGTCAAATCTTATTGAGGACACACGTATCCAGTGGTAGAATTACCATACATTTTTCTCTCCTTTGTATAAAAGGTACAGAAACAGCAGACGCATAACTGACATATATACATGAAATAGACGGGGGCCAAGTAGCGCTCCTTGGGGTACTCCACTAAGCACATCTTATTTTTCACATATTTAAGTTCCCACTCTTACCTTAAGTGTCGAATTAGTTAGGTAAGTTCTTATGCCTACAGTTCTATGTATTTTTGAAACTTTACACTTGGATACGTTTTTAATTCATACCAAAAATAATGTTCATGGTGTGTTATAACCTGGATAACTTTCTTTAAATTAATATATCCTTGTAAATGATAAAACTAACTAACAGAATACTCCTTTCCGGATTACGTATTGGTCCAATACCGTTATTGTTTATTTGTACTCATAAATAACTGTTTATGGCAAAAACACGTTCTTATACTAAGTGACATAATAATTACAGCGACTTGACACAAATACAGAACAATACAAAATTTATTACTTAAAATCCTTACATACGAATAAGACTTTCCCTTTTTCCATTTATGCTGTTGACTAATTTCAATGGATCCTTGCCCCTCACATGGCATTAAACTTCAATCAATTAACTAACTAGATAAAAATAAATATCAATTTGTGATTCACCTAGATATACAAATAATAAATCTTTGAAATTATTTCGTTTATTCAGGGTGGTCAAATAATGTAATATTATTGACAATCGCATCTTTTTGTTATAAATGGTTCATATGCTCTAGTCATAAACTGACTGCGATATAACCACAAAAAAAATCGAATGGAATAAGATCCGTATTCACGTTCATCTTCGTGTTGCTCTAGCTTCAGGTATAGGCATTATTCCTCCATACATTAAACTCGATGGTTTAGATAAACTTAGATTATCAACGTTTCTATTTATACCCAAAATCACGTCGCAGATCGACGAATTACGAATATTTGTCGCGGTCACATCGGCGTGGCGTCATTAAACTCACTTACCGGTAAAGTGAATTGTTTAGGATATATCCGCTTGCACTATTCATACTAGTTTTACATTTCGTAATTTCACGTTAAAAGCATCCAGCTTTCGATTATCTGCTATATTTCTAATTAATCCTAAATTGCTAATATATGCTTTATAGTTATTCTCAACTGTATGTTCCATATAAAATATGAGCCATATGCTCTTTAATGCTAGTCTGAATTGATTGTCTTGTTTGCCCAATATACTTATAATTACAGTTTGTACAATTAATTTCGTAAATTCCCGACCCTCCGATTATTCAAATGTTATCTCTTGGATTGCCAAAAAGTTGTAATTCATTTCCCAATGTACGAACCACTATTATACCATTTATCCTTGACTGTATGAGACTATGAGTAAACCGTGAATCGTATAGAATATACATATATTTTCAATTTTCTCTCAGGGACCAGAAATGTTTTCCATTTTTCAGAGCTGGCACTTATAGAACAAATATAAATATTAATAAACAAACCACATAAAAATTTATGTGGTGTGTTTACTTATATATCTGTAATACATGCAACCAGTATCGAATCTAAAAGGTGCAAGGACAATGCGGGTAACCGGGACTCTCCCATGTACAATTATAGGTAGTTTGACAGTTTGTTCGGTTCAGTTATCTTAGCAACATGAAAGTGTGCGATTCGTTGTGGTGTTTGGTTTGGTTTTCGCATAAAACGCTTCTAGGGCAGTTACTACCGTTTGTGCATGTACTGCAAAAATCGACGTTACGTATTTCATACACGCCGTGATTGTGAAATACATTTAAATTCGGCTATCTATCGACAAACTATTGCCAGTACAGTTAAAAAAGATGATTTTTTATGACTCGTGTGTCATAATGTGTGAAATTTGTGAAAATTATCTGCGCGGTTTGTCAGTGCCTACCCACGTGAACTATTTAGAATTTGCACCACTAACCTCGGTAGATGTAAAACGTTCATTTTTCTTGTATAAACATATGTACAGACCAAATCGCTCAAATTTAACAATCACAAATGCAGAACAACTATTAGTTGTGACGTAACCATGTATGCGAATGCGATGACAGACTTCGGTCATTCTTAATAATACATTGTATCAAGCAGTATGTATTTCATTATTCATTGTAAACTTTTGCCTTTATTTGTCTACGTATGTCCTTGTGTCAACCATATGGGGCAGTAGTTGCTGCTCGTCCTGGATACCAGACTAGTTTCCTGACCCTGCTCATTATGAAATATCAAAAAGCGTCAAACGTCTCTTTATTGAGGGGGAAGCGTAACAAGCGATTAATTAGAAAATTAGACTAGCTAATTTTGTGTGAGTTACTTACTATCCATATCAGGATTACCTGTACTTTATTTTATACCTACGAATTCCTCATAAAAAAATGATCGTTCTCTAGTTATATATTTTTTTGGACATGCGGATCAGAAGTGAATATTTTTATCATTTAATAATAATTGTGTTATAATATGTATTAGACAGATCTCAAATATTATTTTCTTAAAAAATTATTTATTGAAACATCATCACTCATCAGTCATCAAAAAATATCAACATGCTTTACTTTCTTCCATGTATTTATAGTCATATTCATTCTTATGGAAATTGTAAATGAACCTGGTAAATCTAGCAGCGAGATGTAATTGTTTCGTTAGTTACGTACTTGCACTTGATTGAAATTCTTATCACAATATAACCTTCATGAATAATACATCCATCGTAATGATCTTCAATATTGCCTCGATTCATCTCTACCGATATTGCTTTTGGTTATTTTGTTGCGGTTTACAAACTGACAGTCAATAAGTATGGTTATTTATTGCATTTCAATTTGTATGTTTTTTATGTTCAATTATAAGTTTTTTCTTTAATGTGATTGAATATTTCGCGAGATTAATAACAAGTACATGCTGCATACAAAATCAGTATATTTTTTTTGTACTTGACACCAAGATGATAGTTAATATTCTCGATACATGTTTCTATTTTACCTACGAAAGAAACCAGTTTATTACCAATAAAAAGGTCTATATTTAATATCATGACTAGAGAGTGGATTTTGTTAATACTCGCCAGAAACGACTTTTACTACGTCCACGAATTCGGATTTACACTTTAAATTTACCCATAGAACTACGTAAAAACCGAGGGGTAAATCTGTCGAAAAAAATGTGTGCACCAAACTTCCACTTCTGAAAATGAATTAGTTTTAGACGGCTACCTTGTTACCATTTTTGTTTAGGAAAAAGGCAATGTCAAAAAGAAAATGTTTGATTTAAAAGATAAAGTTTCTAGAAAACGACTACAAAATCCGAACCAAAGAACAAAATTATCAGCAATTGCAAGAAACAGAGAAGAATATCTTTCCCAAAATGGAAATTCTATGCTGAAAAGAAGATAGAACAGGGACTGCAAGGAAAAATGCAGATTTAAGGCAGTGAACAGTTTAATTTGAAAGTCAAGAAGGTTATTCTCAAAAATTTGTATTATTTGGACCTTGACTCCAAAAATTCTCTGTTATTTAACAGTACTGCTTCTATAACACCAGTTTCACATCATAGAGTTAAAAGGAAAGCCGATTATTCGTTCATTTTATTTCTATAAACAATGGAAATAGAGTTGGTGAGCCAGGTTTCGTTTACACCCGGTATAATCCCAGATATAGCTCAAGTAAATGTCAAGAGAAGCATATAAATTTTTTTTTCTTACACATTATTTTATTAATCGTCTATACCGGGTGTCAACGAGATCATGTATCCGCCCACCATTTATTTAAAAATTGGAATAAAATTTTCAAATTTAAAACTCATGTATGAGAAGTAAATGGCTTTATTTTGACGAACATACATTATCTATACCACTTCCGGTTTCACCAAATTATTAAATGGAACACTCTGTATATTTTAACATATTCTGATTACGCACAATATTTTCTATATAGTAAATGAAAATTTTTAATATTACCCTCAAATATGACGGACTAATTTCAATTTTTTATGAAATTCAACACTAATAGTTGAAACTCTTTGTATAATGAAAATTTTCCAAGGGAGGCATTGGATATCATCATATGGTTAATTTGATATTTGGGTGCAATATGAAACAAATATTTTTCATTATAATGAAATTATTTGAATAAATTCAAAATAATTTTTTCCTGACTTTAGGGCGAAAATTACTAATTTTTTCAAATAGTAACCCCTATTTTTTCCTTCCTCTATAGGAACCGCCATAATTTAAGCTTTAAATTGGTATAAGTATAACGGATTTCATTATAAATGAGTTATGGCTAATTTAAAACTTTTTGTCTCGTATGGAAGATATTAATCTAAAGCAATAATTTGCAAATAAGCTAAGTTGCCTTTGGAAATATGTGAGAATCACATAATAATATTTGCACTATCAGTTTTTAAATAACCAATTGATTGTTACTCCTTTATTGATTCAATATCCATTAAAAATGTACACACAAAATGAAACACAAGTCGACAATTTGTTAATTTCCGACGAATTCCGGACAAATTCCAGAGCTGCTACAATAAACTACGGACAACGTTTTCTAAACAGAAGACACCCACCCCAAATTATTTCAGAAGACTAGAAGCTCAATTTAGAAAAATTGACCCGGTAAATGATGAAAATGAAAGGATAATTATAAACGAGGAAACTGAAGTAAATGTATTGGCCCTTGTTGAAATGATCAGGATTGTATCCCTCCGGAAAATTGGTGATATGTTAAATATTAGCTATGAATCTGCAAGAAGGATTTTAAAGAAGCACAATTACAAAAACTTTAAATACCAAATTAATCAGCATTTATATGGAAATGATTTTGAAAGAAAATTTCAAAATATTAGATACTGAGCACAACAAAATCAACACCTCTTTAGAGAAGGAAACCAGCAAGACAGATTTAGTTTTAATGTATGGTACTACAACAAATCATGATTCGACCGACTACGTCATGATCATGATTCGATTCATGAGATCTAAATCACCTGGCCGGGTTCCCCCACCATCGCCGCTGCTGCCGGCGAGGGCCAGAGAAAGAAGAAAGAAACCTAAGATTTCCTTCCCCTTACCTGCGTGTTTAAATAAGCAGGTGAAAGGCAATGCAGATACAATGACTTCCAACAGTGCTCAACCATCTACTTCTACAAGTTTCGACGCAAGTGTAGTAAACGAAATGTCTCTTGATCGCTGTCACATTACTCCGTTGGCAAATGCGTCAACGATGTTTTTGCAGTCGTACCACGGTGCGAGTCACCAATCGCAATTTGTACCAGAAGACCGACCAACCATTGTGCCAGTGAATTCTCAAATTAGTTGTTCGACACGGTGTTGTGTGAATCGGAATACAAAAGTTGCAATAAGTTCTTTACGATAATTTCGGACCAACAATTTTTTCCGTCTTTATTGTTGTTTTCATTGCTTTAATCACCATGTTCAAAATGGGCGCTTGCAACAACTCATTGACGGACATGGTGGAGGTCTCTACCAACATGCCACGGTGTATGCCGTCCACATTCACGATCGTGGTCATAACCATTGCGATTATTGCGGTTTCGACACTATCCAACATTTTTGGTCTGTGCTTGTACTCGTGGTTGTCACACAGATGGTCACTAGTCGTTCAACTGGGTAGTTTCAGATCCATACCCATGCAACTGGCACAAGAGGTGCCCCTGGAGATATCCGTTGATGACTTGCACCTAGGTACGGATGAAGTTGACATTAATTAATAAATTTAAATTACATTGCAATGGCTTGACGAACTTTGTGATATTGTAAGCATCGAACATGGTTACGATGGAAGTACTAGAAGTGTCCACAGGACTGTCTGTTGAATGTGGTGGAATTAATCTGGCCGATGGACCTGATGATCATCCTGATGATCAAACACTGGTTCGAGATGACGACAATAATTTGTCAAAGAAACAGGTACCTTTCTGGCAAACGACTCTTGAAAAATTTTTTAGTACAAAAATGTTTAATGGCCAGTTGTCTTATCAGAGATATCTGGACTTTTTGACTAATATTAACAATGATTTTATGAATCAATTGCCAAGAGAGGCCAGAGATAGACTGTTTCTTCAGCAAAATGGGGCCCCACCTCATAACGCCCGATTACTTACCAACTATGTAGATGCAAATTTCGAGTTTCAATAGATTTTCATTTATTTTCAAAGGCAACTTAGTTTATTTGCAAATTATTTTAATGCTTTCATTAATATCTTTCATACGAGACCAAAAGTTTTATATTTGCCACAACTCACTTATAATAATATCCGTTATACTTACACCAATTGACAGTTTAAATTATGACGATTTCTATAGAGAAGAAACAAATTGGGGTTACTATTAAAAAAATATATATTAATTGTCGCTCAATTGTCAGGAAATTTTTTTTTTTAATTTTTTCAAATAACTTCATATAATGAAAAATATTTGTTTCATATTGCACCCAAATATGATGACACTTCCGGTGAAACGTGAGTTTTAAATTTGAAAATTTTATTCCAATTTAAAAAAAATAACGGGCTGATGCATGATCTCGTTGACACCCGGTATGTAAAGTGAAATAATGACTTTTGATAACGAATATCACACCAAATATGTAAACGTGTAATCGTCGACGCGGCCGGCGCTCCAAGAGCCACTTCAAACTCGTTTGCATTTAAATCAGGGCACATTTCACTCCACCTTCAGAAAACCCATCGGTAAGAGTTCCAATAAATAAAATCCTTATATTTCTACAAGTTTTATTCATCAATTGAGATATAACCTCCCACACGCGGTGTTTTTTTTCAGTACACCGTAACTCCTCATTACCAAGGAGAACTGGTACTAAAATATCTATAAATTCGAATTTGGCCGCAATTTAAATTTGAAGGTCATGCTGCACCCTTCAAGGACAACGCGAGTACGTTGCTCTGGGCGACTGGATCATGTGGGTTTTGGTACATGGCACCATGGGCGTACAAGCGGGGCGTTACGACGTATCATGTAAGGTTATGTGAAGTCCGTGGGAACAGCACATTTTTATTACCTACTAGATAGTGAATAGAATTGTTTTTATTTTAGATTTTTTCCAGATTATGTAAATTAACATTATGGACCTGGACATTCGGAAATTGAAAATTGTAAATGAAAAGATAACACAGATACCCCGTAGATAAAAAATAGATTTATCGTGTCAGTTTTTTTTTGACAAAAACATTTGAAATGGGGTAAAACTATAGTAATAATGTAATGACCAAAATACATGGATCTATTGTATTGTTGGACGCTGAAATCGACTCCGTAGTTAAGAAAAAGATTTATCGTGTCAGTTTTTTCTTGTTATGTTAAAAACATCCCTCGAAACGGAGTAAAACTTTAGTAGTAATGTAATGACTCTTAATGAAGTGGGAAAAATGGTAAATATTTTATAGTCTAGAGAAGAATATATGCATTTGAACCATGGCAAGCTATTTCTTTTAACTAAACCAAAATCCACCCTTATGAGGGGTGAAAACTACCCCTGAAACTCAAATAAAGCACATGAGTTTGAATAACATGTACAAAGGATAAATTCTTGTAGCTCTTAGGACAAAATATCTGAATCTGGTGTGATAACCAGACATTACTCTTAAAGAGTTGAGACTCACTCCTATAGGGTGTAAAAACCACCCCCCACCTTCGGAGGTATCTCATGCACTATATTTACAGGACCTTTTTCTTTAAACATTGAACATGTTCAATAGGAGGGATACTTTTAAATCACGTCATTTGGGGGAGGTGGATGGACAGGGGGTAAAATTATGAGGGGGTAAACTGGACAAGGGATAAAATAGATGGGAGGAGGGGGTAAAATAGGTAATGCCTAATGTGGAGAAGTCTCACAAAACTGAAAAAATTAAAGAGAAATCAGGGATCATGGTTAAAATATGCGAGAATAAATTAAATGGATAGTTGAAAGTATAAATTGAGGTAGTAGAACCTGTTGATACATACTTAGCTTTAATAAAAAAAATTATCTTTTCCTAGTTTTTTTAATAGCACTCATGTACATCATTTGAGCGTAAGGGTAGTTTTTACAAATCCTCTAGAGGTACTCTAGTTCTATCTCAGCGGTTGGAACCTTATCCCACTTTATCTTCCCCTCCCCTAAAACTGAGGATTGTTCCCAGTTATTAGATCTTATGAGATCCCTCCGTCAAAGGTGGTAGGTTTTACTCTGCATAGGGGTGAGTTTTAACGTCATTAAGAGGATTGACAGGTTGTGGCGCCGTATCAGAGGGGTATATTTGGCACAATTAGCTTAAAAATATGGTACTTTCTGAATTCAAATAACACAATCATTTGAGCGTAGGGGTAGTTTTTACAACCCTCTAGGGATAGAATTTAATCTTGTGTATGCCTGAGACTACGAAAGCCTGTATTTTTTCTCAGATGTTAGAACTTCTAAGATTCATCAATCCCAGGGAGTAGTTCCCCCTCCTATGGATGATTTTCGGCGGATTAGGATGATGATCTAGTTGTCTTGAATTTGTGGCACAATGAAATAAAAGTACTTGATCCTTTCTGAATTTCAATAACATCCATGTGCATCATTAAAGCTTAAGGGTAGCTTCCACCACCCTCTAAGGGTAGTTTGTGGTCATATATCGGTAGTTCAAGTGAATCCACTCGATATTTGTTCACCATGCCTAAAACTATAAAAGCGCGAACTTTTTTCGTCCTTATTGAAACTTATGAGATACCTCCATAGGTGGGGATGGCTTTTACAGTTTAGACCCTTTAAAAGTAATGTCTGGTTGTCACAACAGATTCGGATATTTTATCCTAAGAGCTACAAGAATTTGTCGTTTATAAATGTGATTTAAGCTCACGTGCAGTATTTGAGTTTCAGGGGTAGTTTTCACCCCCCATAAGGGTGGATTTTGGTTTAATTAATAGAAACAGCTTGCTATGGTTTGAATGTATATTCTCCTCTCTACACTATAACATATCTACCATTTTTCACACTTCATTAAGAGTCATTACAATATTACTATAGTTTTACTTCTTTCAAGGTAGGTTAACTACGGAATCGAATTCAGCGTCGAAAAATACAATAGAACCACGTATTCTGGTCATTACATTATTATTATAGTTTTACCCCATTTCCAAGGGATGTTTTTGACAAAAAATGACAAGGTAAATCGATCTTTAACTACGGACTCGAATTCAGAGTCGAAAATACACCAAATCCGTATATTTTTGGTTCCTGGTAATGAACTTTTTTTTCTTAATGTGGCTGTGTAATAGATCCATGTATTTTGGTCATTACATTATTACTATAGTTTTACCTCATTTCAAGGGATGTTCTTGGCCAAAAAATATATCTTTTTTTTAACTACGGATTCGAATTCAGTGTTGAAAAATACACTAGATCCATGTATCTTGGTTCATGGGATGAACTTTTTTCTTTTTGTGGCTGTGTAATTTAAACCAATCCCAAGCACTTTTGGTGATGTCGTTACCATTGAAACTAATCTGCTCTACTTCATTTAAGGAACATCCCTCTTGAGAGCAGCAATAGTTCGTTAACATTTTCGCGCTCCAACTTCCTAGATAACGCTTTCCTATGGTAGATATATTCTGGTGGAAGCGTTCTCTATGTTTGTCGTTTACAGCATAGTTAGAATTAAGAATCGACGACGCCGTCCGACCGAATGTCTGGTAGCATTTTGCGGTTTTTAGCGCGTTGAGCTAGAAACAACGCATATTGCTGATTGTATAGTGACGTAATAGGGAAATATGTGTGCGCCTTCAATTAAAACTTTGACGGCAGCGCTAGACGCCTCTATTGGCGTTAACTGTGTGCTGTGCTCTGATTTCATCGTTCAGGCTTGAACGTTTATCTATTACGTCACAGCCAAGAGAATACTTGGCGTTAATATTTGATCGTTTAAATTGAGCTTAAAGTTACGGTTCAACCATTTTCATGTGTAGATGTTATTAAATAATAATATAAAGAGTCACTCGCCTAGCCGATTCAATAATGTGCGTTCTTATCGATTTTCAGAAATAGACAATAAGCGATTTGGGGCGACATATATGTAATTTATGTTATGTTATAGCCCGATCCCCCCCCCCACGACCCTCAAGATAATGGGATTATGTCGCGAAGACGCAAATTATCACATATCTATTGTCATATCAGCTGCTGTTGAGGTTAGCTTATTCGCATATTCGCAATTCATTACCGGTTTTAAGGTTAACGGACATAAAATCTGTTTCCCTACATTGATTTCAATATCTCTGCGTACCTGTCGTGGGCCCGGTTGTGAGTTCGGCTAAATTTTGCTCCTCGCATTCTTCGTAATCACTCATTGCGCCCTAATTGGAAGTTAGGTTTATTATATATTACAATATTTCGCACCATAAACAACTCACATAATTGATATAAATTACAATTACTCTGGGACTGGTTATGTTGATTACCTCAAGTGACATTTAGCATACGACATCATAATCACTTCCCCTCACACACCCATTTTCATCAAATTATCATGATAAACATAAATTTTTATGTTAATTAATGTTCGTCCCAAATCGCTTAATATGTGTCATTGAAAATCTTCATTACTGATATTACCAATCTTCTTCACATTATTTAAAATTTGTTCCATATTTTTTTACGTACGCCCCTGGTCATTAAATGTTAACTGTGACATCGCACGAAAATCGTTGCCTCAAGTGTGGGACGTATTGTATTATACTAGTTACCTTCAACCTTCAATTATTGAAAAAAATATCGAGAAGTTCCGGGTTATCTCTTTGAAAATAATAGGTGGCTTATTGATGGCTAGAAAAATGTATAACATAACCTTTTACATGCATAATGCGTCATGCGTAGGATATGGAAGAGTGACTTCGACTTTCACCATTATGATATTATCTATTAGAGTAGAATCGGTGTAACGGAAATTATAATACTTTGTTTTGAATATTTTTTATTTTTAGAAAGGAATTATAATGTAGCCCAAAGCTCACAATGAGCATGTGATCTAAATTGTAAATCTACTCTCAAGATACAGTGTTCACTGTACATCCGTGATGTGGAATGGAGTGTTTTCACTACTCTAGCAAAGTGTTTGCTGTTTGTTTTATAACAATAAACTCACTTACGGATGCCATTATATTGATGAATCTTTCAAAAAAGTAATGTGTTGGTCCTATTTGACCTAATACCACTAAAACCAGAACGTCAATGGAATTTTGTCTCTCAATGTAATGCATTTTTTCTGGAAGTCAATTTAGTGAATTTGAAACAATACCACTCACCACCATTCATTAATTTTTTCAAGGGCTGTTTGTAGCGTCAAACAGTTATTCACATGTACTTTATTGTATAACTTCATATCATCTACACATAAAAGATATTCCACACTTAATTCAACTTTAACGCTATTAACGAATATGTTAAAAAATAATGGTCCCAACATAGAATCTTGGGGTACCCCCGATATTTAAGTAAATTCCACCTACTGTT
>JANEYF010005934.1:147500-150860 GCA_029963845.1 Rhamnusium bicolor
TATATATATATATATATATATATATATATATATATATATATATATATATATATATATATATATATATATATATATATATATATATATGTTATTTTTCAGGTTTTCGCGGGTGGTGAATGTTAAATTCGTTTTCCGGGTATACTCCCGCGTAGGTGATAGGCCCCGAGAGGGACCTTGGTTGTCTGAACGACGTTTCGGCAGAATCTCATCTGCCATCTTCAGGTTCTAACAGATAACTGCTTACTGCGGCTTCTGGTTACTCGAACTGAAATGACGTTTTCTGGATCTGGCAGTTCTTTATATACTCTACCTATGTTACGCTCTGTTGCTCTCGACACACTCCGGGCGTCATGGTCTGCTGCACCCATCTCCTGATTTCGAGCGCGGCTTCGTGTAATCGGTCCTGTTCGGACGCGCATGCGTGTGTCTGTACTTATGTCACGGTCTGTTGCACCCATCTCCTGATTTCGAGGGCGACTCCGTGTACTTCAGGTCCTATTAGATTAGCTCTGGTTGGCTCCTCTTCGCGTGTTCGTTGCGTTATGTTTCTTGCTTCCTCATGGACAGCAGCATGCAATACCAGAGCAGGCTTCCATGTGGTAGGTAGTCTTTGTGTGTCATCTCGTGTATTTAGATTGTGTGGTCTTTTTCTCTATTTCTATGGCCTTTCTGATGATTCTTGACTTGTAATGCTCGATATTGGCTAGTGTTTTTGTTTTGTCGAAATCAATCCTATGTCCTGTAGTTTTGACATGTTGAGCTAAAGATGATGTTCTCTCGTCTTTTCTAACAGCGTTTATGTGTTCTTCGCGTCTTGCACTTATTTTTCTGTTGGTCTGTCCTATGTATGATTTGTTGCAATCTTGGCAAGGTATTTCATATACCCCTTGACTTTCTAGAGGAATTTTGGTCTTTGGATTTCGAAGAATGGTACCGATTTTCTTGTCGGTCTTAAAAAGTTGTTTCTATTTTATGTTTACGTAGAAGTTTGCTTATTTTATCCGTTGTTCCTTTTATGTATGGCAGATAGGCTTTTGCTATGGGTTGTTCGGAGTCCTCTTGATTTCTCGGCCGAGATGGTTTTGACAACTTCTGTATTCTTTGTTGTATGAACCCATTCTTCGCAGCGCTTTGTGAAGAGTTGACATTTCTTCTTTGAGGTTGTCTCATCTGCTAGTCTCTGCGAGCGTGTGACTAATGTCTTTACTACTGAGTTTAGTTGTGCTGGATGGTGGTGTGACTGTGCATTTTAGGGTATCTGTCAGTGTGAGTGGCTTTTCTATAAACTGTGTGGCCTAGACTTCCGTCCTGCTTCTTTTTGACCAGTACGTCGAGAAATGGTAGCTGGCTGTCAGTCTCTACCTCCATGGTGAACTTAACTTTGTCGTGTATACTATTCAGATGTTCTAAGAAGTTAGTGAGATTCTCTCTTCCATGAGTCCAAATCACAAATGTGTCGTCGACGTACCTTAGCCATAGGCTTGGTTTTAATGGTGCAGATTGTAGTGCTCGAGTTTCTAAATCCTCCATAAAGAGATTGGCAATAACTGGAGATAGGGGGAGCCCATCGGGGCTCCTGGTTTGTCTGTAGCGTTGCTCATTGTATGTAAAATAGGTATTATTTAGGCAATGTTGAGTACAGCCTAAGAATATGATCTGGCTGGATGATATTTTCGCTTGATAATGTCGAGTGACCTCTGTCGGTACGTTGGTGAACAAGGATATGACATCGGGTTACTAGAAGATGTTCCGCTTTGACGGTCTGACTCTTAATAACTCAATGAAATGGTCTGCATTTTTCATTGTAGGATTTAACTTCCTCGGCAAACGGTTGTAGTTGTCTGGCCAAGTGTCTTGCTAACTGCTGTGTGGGTGACCCTATTGAGCTAACAATTGGTCTTAGTGGAGCTTCCTTCTTTGTGAATCTTTGGTAGACCATAAAATTTGGGACATCTTGAAGACTTCTCTCGCGGGATGATCTGGTTCTGTGTCTCTTTGTCGATTGGACTGGCTTTGATTTTGGCTTTTGTCGCCTTCTCCAGGTAAGTAGTAGGATCTGTGGTAATAAGCGGCCGATATGCAGTGTCTCCCTAGCAGACTTTCTATTTTTGTATGATAATCGTCGCTGTTCATCACTACTGTTGCGTTTCCTTTGTCTGCGGGTAAGATTATGATGTCCTCATTTTGTCGCAAGGTCTTCAGTGCTTCTAATTCCTCGTGGTTGTGATTCCTCTTTGGTATACGGCTGTTCTTAATATACGTGACGTGTCCTGGCGACATAGTTTCCGCTGTGTTTTTATCTAAATTGCCAATGGCCGATTCTACACCACAGAGATTATGTCTTCTACCGGTAGACGTGCTGGTGCTATCGCGAAGCAACTTTACTACTACATTCAACGAGGCCTCATTGAGATGGTAACTGGACACATTGTGAACTACTCTCCTTGTAGGTTCTAATTGTTCGGATTTCTTTGATGGGCTTTTGTTGTAGTTGAAGGCGGTTAAATTTATTCTTTAACCTCTCTTGTATGTTAACCACATTCTTCTTCCTGAAATGTGCAAGTTGGTCAATAATGGTCATAATGTCGGGTCGATAGTTCTGCTTAAATAAAGATGCTGGTCTAGTAATTCGTGTATTGATGTTGTCTAATGTCCGTCTAGTGTCGTGGATTGATTTTCTCATCAAGGTTAGGCTAGTTTTCGGAGAATTCTTTGTGTGTTGATCCTTTCTTGTAGAACGTCAATTCCATGCATTTCGGAACGATATTTTCATCCCGGCAGCGTTGCAGAAATGCGAGATTGCAAAGAAGTTTCCTTCTTTTTGATAATATTTTCGTAGTTTCTTGTCTGATGAAATGTCTTCTCCCCTGTGATATTATGTTGTTTTTCAGGTTTTCGCGGGTGGTGAATGTTAAATTCGTTTTCCGGGTATACTCCGCGTAGGGGATAGCCCCGAGAGGGACCGTGGTTGTCTGAACGACGTTTTGGTAGAATCTTCATCTACCATCCTCCTTTCAGGTTCTAACAGGATAACTGCTTACTGCGGTTTCTGGTAACTCGAACTGAAATGACGTTTTCTGGATCTGCAGTTCTTTAGTATACTCTACCTATGTTACGCTCTGTTGTTTCCTGACAGTACACTCCGGGCGTCATGGTCTGCTGCACCCATCTCCTGATTTCGAGCGCGGCTTCGTGTAATCGGTCCCGTCTGGGCGCGCATGCGTGTGTCTGTACTTAGTGCCAATGGTCTGTTGCACCATCTCTGATTTCGAGCGCGACTCCGTGTACTTGGTCCTATTAGATTAGCTCTGGTTGGTTCCTTCAAAAATTCAGCAATACGTAACCGAACGAAGGCACAAT
>JANEYF010005935.1:0-45956 GCA_029963845.1 Rhamnusium bicolor
TCTGACATTACTGGGAAGTGATTATATTTTACAATTTTTAAACTGCAATAACATTTGTATATTTGTAACTTTTAATGATAAATGTAATTTTAGTTAACAAATTTTTTTGTACAAATTTTATTTACAATATAATAATATAATTCTCGTTAACAAATTGATTTTTCAAATCGGTCCGAATTAAGACAGCACTTTCAAAAGTTATCCACAAAAAATTATAAATCACAATTAAACTTTTTCTATTGATGCCAACCAAAAACAAAAACAGGTGTCTATATTTAACTAAAATACAGATTTAGTAGGCCAAATAGCAGGTAAAACTGATATATTCTTTTTGTAGAAGAAGCGTCTTTCGTAAAAAATACAATAAATTAGTATTTCGTACAAATAAAAACAAAGGAGACATTGAATTTATCTATAGTTCAAGCAGCGATCGTCGGGGTCCTACCTGATAACATATCAGGCCAAAACATAATTAAATTAATAATAATATATACAGTGGTGTATGAACACTGTGCCAGATATTTTTTAAACTGCCATGGTCGCAAGTGCAAACAATAGGCCATTTTTGGTTTGAAATTTTTTTGTTCACCTAGGTGAAAGAATGTCAAAATCATATTTAAATAAGGAGACAGTGAGCGATCAATAGTGTAATAAAAACTTGGTGTACCATCATCTACTCTGCCATAAACTCATGGCACACCGACATAAAAGGTTACTTTTGAGGTCATTAACCTACGTCCTGAGATTTCAGAAAAATTTCCATACCATTCGAACATTCAAAAGATTCTCTATCCAACTGCATTGATATGCCACCTCTGAGATGGTCGCTAATTGCCCAATAAGATATACATAGACCAGTATATTCTAATCATTAACTATATACCTATACACAAATTAGTTCAAAAAATGTCATCACTTGGGAATGAGATACTTTGTAACTTGTAACCACCTCAGCAATGGCACATCAATGCAGTTGAATAGAGAATAATTTGGATTTTCGAAAGTTTATAAAAATTTTCTGACATCTCATGACTTAAATCAATGGTCTAATAATTATCCTTTTACATCGTTATGCTAGTAATATCGCACACCATATTTTCATGCAATAATTGTAATAGTCTACCTATACATATATCATAATACCGTTAACATTCATAATGACGAAAGCTAACTTTTCTCAATACGCGACTAATTGGATTTCTGGCAAAAATTCGGTGTGCAGTATATTTGCGATCACCTCAGAAGTGGCACACCAATGCAGTTGAATAGAGAATGTTTTGATTTTTCGAATGGTGTGAAACATTTTCTGACATATCATGTCATAGGTTAATGATCTCAAAATTATCCTCTCATGTCGGTGTGCCATAAACTTACGGTGGGGCACTACAAGTTTCCATTACACTACTAACTCCTCACTATCTTTCTATATAAGTATGATTTTGATATTCTTTCATGTAGATGAACAACAAAATTTCAAACAGGGTGGTGGCCTATTTTTTTGCACTTGCGCCCATAGCATTAAAAAAATCTCTGATCCAGTGTTCATATACTGTATTAATGATTTAATTATGTTTTGGCCTGACATGTTATCAGGTAGGGTCCACGACGGTCGCCTCTCCGCCTGCTATAACGTTGCCTAATAAATATGCATGTGATTTAAAAATAAAATAATAATTGTTTTGGGCATCTTGATTGAAAATTTTGTTTCTTAGTGGAAAATAATAATTCATTTCATGTACAAATTTATGACCTAAAGGCCGCCGTTTCCGAGGCGAACGTTTGTTAAATATACCCTATACCTATCCTAAAGGGTTTAGGGAGATATTCGCAGATATTTAGGTTTTTACATTATTTGTAAAGATTTTATGCTTTTTATTTAGAAAAAATAAAACAAAATATGTTAAAGGAAAGTAAAATAAATTATTCACATTATTTTTAAACCAGTATTCCTGATAAAATGAAATATTTTTTTCATATAGGTAATGTAAAAGCTCTTGAACAGGAAAATTATTATTTTATTTTCATTTAACTGAAACAAGCCAAACAAATCAATATACTTAAGACAAAAATACAGAGAACTACTAACCTAAATGCTCAAATTGGTATCCATGCTGTTGGATACACAACTCAAGTCTTTTGTGAATGTTGTTCTGAACTCTATTAAGCATTTCTTGAGGAACTAACTCGCACTCATGGATTATTCGATTTTTCATATCTTCAATTGTCGTAGGTGAATCATGATACACTTTATTTTTAAGATAACACCACAGAAAAATATCAAGTGACGTAAGGTCGGGTGACCTCGGAGGCCATGGTATAAATCCGCCACGACTAATCCATTTTTCAGGATATCCTTGGTTAAGGTACTTACGGACCTGGTTGAAATGGTGCGCTGAAGCGTTGTCTTGTTAAAACCATAAAAATTGCCGGGTGTTTATGTCAATCTCTCTTAGAAGACGATGTAGCTCTTCTCGCAAAAATAGCAAATATACTGCACCTGTTAAACTTCGATCCAAAAAATAGTGTCCAATAATTTTATTGTTTATAAGTCCGCATCAAAGATTTAAAGACCATATATTTTGTAAGGTCACTTCCCGCATCCAATGAGGATTTTCTACAGAATAATAATGAATATTATGCCGATCTACTAAGCCATTAGATTTAAATATAGCTTCATCTGTAAATAAAATCATTGCGAGGAAATTAGGGCTAGTACGAAATAGTTGCATCAGGTTATACAAAAGTCTTCTCTATTATGATAACCGTTTCCATGTAATTCCTGGTATAGTTCAAGTCAATATGGATAATATTTGTACTTCCTTGTAGTTCTGTTTATGATTGAGTGAGAAATATTTACTAAAGTACTCAACAGCCTCCTGCTAATGTGCGAAGTTTCTTGAATGTGGAGCAATATTTTCAATTCTTTATCTTCATTGGTTACATTCCTGTTAACTACTTTTTGCTCCATGTAATCAACATGTCCTGTGGCATCAAATCTATCCATCAATTTTAAAAAACTGTTTTATTTGGTACACGTCGTTCAGGGTACTACATATGTTATATTCGAGACTCTAATAAATAGTTCTTTTGAGACTCGCCTAAGACATACACCATGTCAATCAATTCTTCTTTAAGAAAATTCTTTATAAAAATAGAAAACACTAGAAATACAACAAGAAACCAAAGTATACTGGAATAAAAAAAGTAAGAAAAACGACAAAACGACTTTTATAATATTACTGTTGAAATTTGATAGTTAATATTCTATTGTTTTCATAGCATACTAGGTAAATTCGCTAAAAGAGTAACGTAACCAAGGTATGAACATGAATCGGAATGTAATCAAAAAAGAAACATAATTGAAAATGTTGTAGGCAATAAATAGGCCTATAAGATTTTGTAAAAAAAATATGGGGCATGCGTTTTTTAACGTCAAAAACTGCTAATTGCTATTAGCGATTTTTTCTTCAAATAATTGATAACATATTCTTACTCAGCATCCCTTAAAACGTCTTATCACCAAGTTTCATCAAATTCGTATCATTCCATGATGTCGCGCTTAAATGTGAAACAAACCTGTAACTGCTCTATTTTTTGGCCGATTTCAGAATATTTTTTTTTAGAATGTGGGGTAAAAAAAACTCTATCTACGTGTGGTACTTCTTTTTTTATTAGTGCAATACACGGCCAACTGAGATGCTTTTTTAACGTCAAAAACTGCTAATTGATATTAGCGATTTTTTTTTTTAAATTTATTACATATTCTTATTCAGCATCCCTTAAAACGTCTTATCACCAAGTTTCTTTAAACTCGGATCATCTTCAGGCGAGCACTCCATGATGTCGGTGTTGCGCTTAAATGTGATACAAACCTGTATTCTCTATTTTTTCGCCGATTTCAGATTTTCCTCTTTTTTTAGAATGTAGGATAACAAAAACTCTATCTACTTGTGGTACTGGTTTTTTTGTTAGTGCAATGCACGGGCAACTAGGATGCGTTTTTTTAACGTCAAAGACTGCTAATTGCTATTAGCGATTTTTTTTTCAATAAATTTATTACATATCCTTATTCAGCATCCCTTAAAACGTCTTATCACCAAGTTTCATCAAATTCGGTACATCTTCAGGCGAGCACTCCATGATGTTGCTGTCTTGTTTAAATATGATACAAACCTGTAACTATTCTATGTTTTTTGGCCGATTTCAGAAATTATTTTTTAGAATGTAGGGTAACAAAAACTATCTACGTGTGGCACTGCTTTTTTTTACGCGTGCGTGCGTGTGTTTGTGTTTGTGTGTGTCTGCGATAACTCAAAAAATACTAATGTGAGACTTCCCAAATCTGGCAGTTAAGATTTTCAACAACATTTAAGGTGAGACATTAAATCCGGAGAATGTGGTACCACCAGAAGAGACATAATGAATGAAAGAAGACAAAAGTACAATTTTGGGGAAAAAAATTGCATTTCTGAGCGAATCTCAACGAATTATAATACAAAAACATAACTTTATGAAAAAAAATCTATCAGCGCGTCTATAGTATCGCAATAGCAGCCACAGTTTTTGAGGCAAAGCTTTCAAATTTGGTGTAAAGGTCAAAGACAATGATAAATTAGGTGATGAGCAAAATTGGCCAGCTGAAAGGGGGTTCACGGGACCCAAACTTTTTTATATTGGACTTACAAAAAAATATATTCTTGATACAAGATTATAGATCATGTCTACTATATCAAGCGAATAAAATATATTTTTCAAGTACTTAAATAAAGCTGATGTAAACTAAAATATTTTACACATTTGGCCTCATAAAATGGGGTTAGGATAAATTTAACAGTTTGACATTTGAAGGGTCTAATTTAGTTACAAAAATGTCAGTGCCAATAAGAAGAAATTATTAAAATATATGACATGAATTATATTATTGACAGTATCGAATGACGCTAACTATTTGCTTAAAAATTTTAATGAAACATTTCAAGATACGATATTAAAATTTAATTGAGGTAAGTGAAGGATTAAATGGAATGATTTTTTTAGATCAGGGTGATATATAAGAAAGTTGTGTGCTGGCCACATCAGATATTTTTGCATCAACAGAAAACTGGCTCTTCCTATAAATTTGATAAATTTGTTACACAAGCAAGATCTGCTTAGATTACTCTGCTGGAGTTTGAAATCGTTTTATATTGTGTAGTAATGAAATTTTGATCATATTTTTTCATATAAACTTTTGCTCATAAATTATTATTAAATGTAATTTAACTCTCTGTGTAAGGGAAAAAACTCATTTCAGTGTAATGTATGACTTTCATTTACACACAAAATGTATTCTGAAAAGGAAACGTTTATTATGTTTTGGGTAAATCCATAATTTTCGATACTAATCATCTGTGCTTATTAACAATATTTTCTAATTGACTTGGTATAACAAAATATAAAATATATAAGCAAGAGAGATAGAAAATCCTTTTACAAGATTTAATATTTTGTTAGAGTAGTAGAGTACTTTGTTTTTAAATTGGAGTAAAGCACAATATTGCTCCCAAGTAAATGCTGGCCGCTAAGTCTAATTGGTCTTTATATTTTGGTAAACGGTGTCTAAATATAAATACGCTTTTCTCTTTCTTACGAACAATGCTGCACTTTATTGCCTACATTATTTATAAACATAGGTTTGTATAACAAGTACAGTTTCTGCAAAGATCAGTTCTAGCATTTCCATTGCAAAATGTTATGAACACTTTTATAGCGAGTAAACTGTTTACACACATAAAAAATACGACTTTTATAATTTTATGGAAAGATTGATTTTGATTCTGGTTTAAAATTCGATGAAAGTAGGTGAATATCTGCGTTTATAACCGCCGACCTGAAAAAAATACACGTTTCTAAAATAAATCAAGAAGAAAATATAGGTCTTTCCAATTTAATTATATACCCGAGTATTATTTGCGATTGTAGATGGAAACAAGAATATGTGAAATTTTATACTAGATTCCATTCCTAGACTTTTAAGAGTTAGACAAGACACTTTTTAAAATTACATTTTACAATATTACAAAAGTTTTTATTCTTTTGTTTTCCGCTTGTATTTCTTATGGTAACAATGTTTGATTCTAAATTGGATGAACATGTTATTTTTTATTTCCCAGTGTTGTATTACACTTTGATGAAATAATATTTACTTATGTCAAAATTGTCTACAGATGAAAATAAAAATATACAGGCAACAAAATGTTTCTCTTATATTCTGCAATATCTAAAAACTGAAATAATTACGTTACTGGTAAAAATATTCGTAATTCTACAAAACATCCATATTTTACTACTTTTTCTGCTTCTTAGAGATGATTTAACGCTGTATTTGTGATATATGTTTACAGAAACTTACATCTCAATTTTAAGTGTAGAAAACGTCCTATTTCTGGAGGTCACCTTGTTCCCAACGCCCTGTATATTCTGGTTAAAATATGTGCAAACGCCCCAAAACAGTTTACATAATAAAAATTATTTCTTTATTATTTTCAGAAAATACAAAAGATACAATAACTTATAACAATATAAATAATAACAATAATGGCACTACATTTATTGTCTATAGTTTCAATTTTATAAATTACATATGTTTCACTATGAGGATGTACGAAGGTGTGTAATAACAAAATAAATAAAATAAATAATATTTTTAACCACATTTAATAACGTTGACTAGGAATGTTTATATCTGTTGCTAAAAATATAACTAACAATTAAGTTAATTTTTACAACATAAATACTGAAAATCAGTTTTGTTAAATATATGTTATACATGTTAGGTATATTGATTGATATCAACACCAGGAATCAAAACAAACTTAATAACAATTTAAAATTTTCAACTAAAATTTACCTTTCAAAATAATGAAATGCAGCAATTTTTCTGCGCACAATCAAAGAATTTATGAGATCAGTTTTCAATAAATTCTAATACCATTGTCTAATTAATACAATAAAGCGAAATAATAATTTTATCAACCATTTTTTGCTACACTTCTATTAATCATACCGTAATGGATATTCTTTGGTAATTAAATCACTATACTATTTTTGACTAGATATAAATAGCATTCATACATGTGGTATTTTTTCGTACATCCCCAAAAAGGCAGTGTAATTTTAAAACTACGACATATATTTTTCACAAAAAAATTATCAAGATTAGAAATCCTTTCTAATAAGTTCTTTTCAGATGATTGTCTTTTTAAATTGGAATCGATACAGCTTTTTTCACAAATACGTTCAGTCTAACATTAATTAAAAATTACAAAATATGTAAAAATCATAAATTTGACATATCTAAAAGAAATTTAATAGGTGTGCAACATTTTCATATCAAAATAATCTCTTTATTAAGGTACATTTACAACCAATTCGCTATAGGCCCAATTTACTAAAAAATTGTGAATTGTGCCGAGATAAAATTTAGGTCAATTATAATGAGTTAGAAGCTGCCATCTGTTGAAATTTTTAATATTACGTGTGTGCAAATTCAGTTTGATTAAATAATTACAATTATTTAACATAACTTCTAAAAACATCATATTTTCTAATACTAAAAGATCTAATCTTCCAATTTCAAATCACAAACCGACTTTAAATATAAACAATAAATTTGTGCCGTAGTACGCATGCGCAATTTTAAATTAGTGTCGCAACTGAAGTGAATATTTGCGATTTGCAAGCATCCAATTCAAACTTGAGGTGCAATTCAAATAAAATTTAAAATTTTATTGCAAATAAATGCATTCAACTAAATATGCTTAAAACCCAATTTGCAATCGACCAGCAGAATGTGTTCATACCGAATTGGTTGTAAATGTACTTTTACATAATTTGGTTTTTTATTTTAAAAAAATCAGATTTTTAGGTCGGGTTCTCTAAAGTATTTCTCTTTTAGGTGTAAAGTATTATATGAACACTTTAACAATAGATTATTTTATTGTAGCGTTGCATAATTCTGCAACCTACGTGCTACTACCATGATACACCGATTGCCTACACATCACACTGGAACTTGACCCTTAATGCAAATGTCTATAAAGGTGACATTTTCGCGGATTGGACACAGCGTAGAATTTTATTTTATTTCTCCCTTGTAAGAAATAAAAAATATTTAATAACTTTTAGTTACCATTTACTATGCACAAAGCATCTGAAACTAATATGCAATTATAACGTATTACAAAAACTATTATATTATTAATGTAATAAATTAATATTAATAACGAATAACATATCCTCCAATAGGAATAAAATCAAAAGTTAATAGCTGCTAATTACATTATATTTTCAACTTGTTTGTGTCACGTTTTATAACCTAACTTTCGTATATTCAAGTTCGAGTGTTGTATTATCAATTTAAAAAGACGTTTTTGTGTATTGAGAATTATGGGTTCATGATTTGCTCTACAATGTGATCATACTAATAAAAATGGATGTAAAATGTATAATTATCCAAAGGATACCAAATTAAAATAATAACTTTCTCCCTTCCGTATGATTATACATTCTTTGCAGAAGTCAAATGTCACTCACACAACTGGTTTTTACATTTTATTTTATAGGTGTATTGATATACCTACAGATAAAAGGGTAAACTAGAAATCATTGTAAATTAAAAAACTGATAATGCTAAATATTTTCTTAATTATCTATCTGTAGGATATTATATTCCAACAATGTGAACACAATCAGAGTTATTTTATAAGAAAAGAGGTTATAAACTATGTCAGCAACTTGAGATTAGCTACGAAGTAATTAACATGTGCAATTTGATTTTCACTGATTGTAATTCCTCTTGGTGGATATTAAATCCGTTTTTAATATTTATTTATTAAATCAATAATAGAATTTTTCTAATGCGTTGAACATTGTACATAATCAAACATGTTCTGGGTTTATAAATTGGTTACTGAAGGTTTTTAAATATTTCCTTCATGGGAGAAATAAAACAAAATTCTATGCTGTGTAAAACCCTCGAAAATGTTGCCTTTATAGATATTTGTATTAAAGGTTAAGTTCCAGTGTGATGAATAGGCAACTGATGTATTATGGCAATAGTACGTAGATTGTGACATCACAACTAATACAGTCCATTGAAAAATAGATCCCATTTAAACGCACAACTTCTTGCACAACTGACTTTATGCCTATAATGTAATACTACAATTTCTACCGTTTATTTTTATAACTCAGTTGAGATACAAAATTATAGAAAGTCAAGAAGATATTGATTATTTTTCCTCTTGGCCTCGTCCACGCATAACCAAACACTAAACAATCCAATTTTCGTGCAGATATCTGCATATTTTTTTATATTGAATGCTTTTTTCCTTTATTTTTTCAATTATTAGACATTTCGTATTGTAGAAATTGTAAATGTGACCATGAAACTGCAGTTCTAATTAACGGCGGGTAACAAGTAACTTCTTGTCTCTTTCTCCTATATATCTCCAAGGTAAATGAGAATGTGTTTCCAAATCATAATGGTATACGTGATTCATAACAATAAATGTTGCTACCCCGATAAGAAACTCTTAGTTGAAAAAGTTGAATACTTCAAAAAACAATTTATCGAGCAAAAATGTACAAAAAATATGCCCGAATTTTGATTTTGTGTTCAATTCCAATGAATGTAATATGTCTGCTTTTGAGTACGTCATAATGGAATAGTTCGATTTTGCATAGATTTTGCATGGTGACGCGTTTTAACGTGTAATGAAATAAAGAATACCTACAACTACACGCATACCTGTTGTTGCCGGCCCCTGACAAATAATAGACAATTGCACTAATGTGGATAAGTGCCATCAATTTCTTTAAAATATTAAATTTCCTCTAGATAATGATGTGAAAACATTCTTCCATGTAAATGTTTATTACAAACAATAACAATATCACTTTGGCACTGAACGCTACTTTTCAGATCAGCCTATGCTAATGTGTTAAAATAATTATATATAAAAATACTTGTATATCTATTTTCATCACAAGTACAAAGTAAATTAATTTCGAGGTTTCGCCGAATTATAGTTTTCATTAAATATTTATAAATATATGTCTGTATCGTTTTCAACTTAAAAAATACGTTTAATTAGTGGGTATATTTTCCACAAATGGAAAACATCTTCTCCTGTGCCTTCACTGCATTTACTATGCCTCTTGTATTTCGCCACTATGCCTCTTGTATTTCGCCTTTAAACCCAGGAGAATGGTGAAAATCATGTCTGTTCAACTTGTGAGCTAATTCTTGTAGAACATCACGAAAAATTAACGAGTCGACATTCTCTCCTAACATATAAAATAAAAACCAATCACCCATTTTACTCCGTCGCACTATAGTGTCGATAACGTCCTTTCTTACTAACCTATACCGCATCCTTAACAAATATACTCGCATTCTAGGAGAGAATATTATAATTATTCGATAAATCACTGTCAGTAACGTCAATATTGCCAAGATTATGAACCAAAACCACAAGAAAACGTAAATTTTTTCGTTCACTACATTTAAAGGTAAAATGCACAAAGCGTCGTGTTTTTCCTCGTCGCCAGATACACCATATTTTCGAAATGTGCACTTGGTCATTCTCGGAAAGATTTGAATCATCGGGTCGACTCGGTCCTCTTGATCGTTGTTCACGAATGCTATCACATCGAAACCAAACATCAGAAAAGCTCCATCGAAAAATTTGTTCATTAAAAAACATTTGCCCTGAAAGAAAAGAAAATTATTAGTTGAAATATTGGTAGAGTTTTATTTCTAGCAAATTGTACATGGTGTCTCTTAAGTACGTATCAATACGTATAGGAGGGTGAAATTCGTGGTGATTTTCTCATTGCGTCCTACTCTTCACCTGCAAGTCATCGAGTCATATTAGAGCCTTCTAGAATAACTGTCTGGCATTTTGACAGATCTGTCGATAATAGAACTATATGGTTTATGTATGATGGTGCCCCAGCATATATTAGCCTCATTGCGCATCAGTCAATATGACATATCCTGGTCTCTGAATTGGTCGAAGACAACAACACTTATAACCTCCACAATCTCCAGATCTTACTTCTCTAAATTTTTTCTTTGGCACTGTCTTCGCCTGACTATGAGAAGAAGTATGAATTCATGGCTGGCGAAGGTCATTTCCAGCAGTTTTTCTAAGTAGATCATTTTTATATTGATACAAAAATAAAGCATTTGTATATACCTACTTTTGTCTTTTTTTCTCATATTCCTCGAACTCGATGCAATTTATCGAAATACAAGGGGACCTTTTTGGTTATAAATAAACTTCTTTCATAAAATGGGATCGAATTCAGAAAAAAAATTCTCCATCATGAAAATTTCGTTACGAATTTATGGCTCAGTTACATGTTACTGGTAACTGCTATTCCAAATTTTTAATATTCAAAATAATTTTACTCCAAAATACAATAAGCGTATCGAATTTCATCTCAACATCTTCATGTGGAAAGTCAGTATTCCAATAAAATGTTGTATCATGGAGATATCTTCAACAACCCGATCTGCAGTGGTGCCTTCATGGATACATGTTCATATGAACTGAATTATTAATACGTACTTAGAAAACACCTTGTAGACTAATTAGTTGTAAGAAAGATCGTATTAAATGTACAATTTTAATACCTTATAATCAAACACAAAATTAAATATTTAAAGTAGAAGATAAAATAGGAAAAGTACTTATATACAACGGATGAAAAATGAAAATGTGTAGAAGGTATTTATTTAAAAAGTAGGTACATTTTATAACTGTGTTTATCTTTCATTTAATGTTATTTTACGCATCTAATCTTAAAAAATCTGGTTTAACAAATTTCTTTAACTGAAGTAATAAAATTAACTCAATGGGTTTATTGATATTTTTCAAAAGGGAAAATATCCATTTTTAAAAGCGTTTTGCTACTCAACTAAAAAAATATCGACCAGGTTAAACAATATAAATTATTGATACACAACCTGAAATTAATGGTTTGTATACAGTATGAGCATATTTCCTTTTTGGTATTTTATATTTAACAATGGGCGCGACGAAGACACTACAATGATGATAATTATAATTATAAAATAAATATAGTTTAAAAAAACTAAAAAACACGCTTTTAAAGCACATCAAACTAAAAAGTGAAAAATAATTATTAATATAAACTGAAAAACAATAATGAACGAAAATACTAGTATTATTGTGAAAAAAGCGTGGGGCGCTTTGTGCCATATTTTTCGTATATCGAGCAACCCACGCTTTTTACACAATAATACTAGTATTTTTTCGTTCATTATTGTTTTCAGTTTATATTAATAATTTTATTTTTCACTTTTTGTCTGGGCTTTAACAGCGTGTTTTTTTAGTTTTTTTTAAATTATATTTATTTTTCACTTTTTAGTTTGATGTGATATGAAAGCATGTTTTGTAGTTTTTTAAACTATATTTATATTGCTTATTGATGCTGATATTATAACATATTACGATACAACAGATATTTCTGAAGAAAAAATATATTTTTTTATTTCAGCCGTATGATTTGAACTCACGCCCGAGGAGTCTGTCGTTTCGCGTCGACTGCCTTAGCCCGCTCGACCACCGAGCTAACTGCCAATCATGGAATGTACTTACATATTAAGCCTTTGCTCTCACGCAGAGGATACGTGAGGAAAGGACTGGCGATCCTGATCAGGATAATGATATAAACTCAAATTATTGTATTGTTACCGGTTCTTCGTAAGTGTACAAAGTTTCAATTAAATCTGTCCGTTTAAAGTGGGTCAAAATCGAGTCCAAAGAGTCGGTTACAAACAAACAAACAAACAAACAAGCAAGCAAGCAAGCAAACATACAGGTGAAGCTAATAAAAGCGTGTTAAAAAGGATGAATGCTGGCCACGCCCGCCGCCGCCAGTTGGAAATTGTATCTATAAACAAATTTTTTAGGGTAAGGTAATTGGAATTAATCGTTGGTCAGATGGAAACTACCCAGAGCAGTGAGTAAAAAATATTATTCTTGTTTTTTGATTTCTTTGAAAAATGATAAGCGGACCACAGTATACACATAAATTTTTTACCATGATTGGTTTATCATACCTATAAGATACTAATAGATTTTAAGGTCACCGATAATTGAAATAAGAAATTATATTTAACACTTAATTGGTTATCGATTGAATTACTAGGTGTTACTATTTTCATCAAAGATATTCTCAATGCGATTGGTAAATCATTATATAATAATAAATTTTGCGAATATATTTCTAAATTGGCATCATTAAATTGTTTATTAGACACTAAACATAAGACCTTAATTTATAATATTAAAATAAACACGTATCTATAAAATTTATTACAGATTTCAGTAAGGAAATGAAATGTGTATTATTAGACACCTATACTAAATGTTGCTTAACAATAATAAACCGAATCGGTCAGAGTAGCTTAAATTCTAAATTTAGTTTAAAGAAAAATGATTTATCTTCTATTTTATTTTTTAGAGTGGGTCCGTCTTTGTTTAATACCGCGGTCGATGAAAGATCGATTTAAATAAATCTCCATTACATTTAAAGGGTATATTACATTAGATATTAGTGTTAGATGAAAAGGATACTCATGTTATATTTTCATTTGCTCTTGAACTTTGGAAATTTAGACAAATATAATTCACAATTTGGTACGGGAATGATGTTATATTGTTAACAGGATTTCAATGTTATTTTTATTTATTTTTAATATTTAGCTGAGCTTCCTATTATGTAATGTTCACCACGTACCAGCTGGTTTGATTCTTTAGTAATGGAAGAAATTTACAAAATTAAATTAATTTACCTAAATGATAAGACAAGTAGTATTGTAAAATAGTAATAATAACAAAAAATAATCTCATTATCATATGCGGCAACAACCAACTGTTAATCCTCCACATAGCATATGTATGTATGTAGCATTTTGCTTGAGAATTGATTTGCTCATTTTAATTTGCGAGAACTCTTATTAGTCTTTCTATTCACTAAGATTATGGTATGCCACTTCAATGAACCTCTTAGAGGAATTTATTCTTTTAAATAATATCTGAGTGAGACGATAATCGTTAGTCATAAGTCATACTGATAAAATATTCAGAATAATTTTAAGAATAGAGAAAAAAAAATAAGGGCAGTTTGTTAAAAATAAAAGAACTAATAATTTGTCCTCAACAATGAATTTGAATATAGACGAAATGGGTATCACCATTCACCAGAGCTTTCTCCAAATATTTTCACGATTCTTATTCTGTCCCGAGTGCATGAGTGCAAAATTCATGATTTGATTTTCATGATTTTCTTTTTCATGATTGCGCTTGTTTACTTGCTAGGCCTATAACTACTCTTCTTAATCTTTCTACATCATACTTTCTCGAATATCTTAAAATAATCCAGAATTAAATCTGTTCAAAAGGTGATAGATGTACAAAATTACGGACAAATCACTACCAGTAATTGTTCAAGAGCGTTTTAAATTTTATTTTATTAATCTTCAAAAGATTTTCGATCATATGAAAAATCAGTTTATCGAATTTTAGCATGGTTCTTTAAAATGAAGGTCAACACTGGCAAATCTGTTTTGCTCAACACATACGGGGTGTAACAGCATCATAGTACACCCCCTTTTCTCCTTTAGTTTTAAAGATAATTGATTGAAATTTGGGACACATCCTTTATACATAATAAACGGCACTTTTTGACATACAAGAGGTTTTTTTTTCACTTCCGGTTTTTGTCGGAAGTGACACTAACTTTCGATTTTTAAATGGAACACCCTGTATATTATTACATTTTTGAATTCTGCATAATTTTCTGAATCCAACGATGCTAAATAAGTGACATTTCAAAGACAACATTATATATAATGTAAGTTTTAGTTTTCCATTTAAGTATGCCATGACGGTTCCGATTTATTCTAAATGACCCGTGTAATGCTAGAAAAATCTAAATCCAGTCAAAAATACTAAATTACGTGATTTATGAGCAAATAAAGTTCATCACAATGGTTTTTGGGGAAAAACTTAATTTTTTCAAATAGAACCATATTGTTACCGTGGTACCATTTATTAGTACTATTAATAAAGAATTTATTCATATGTTGTATTAAAATGTGCGATAAATATAAACAAGATTACAGCTAAAAGAAAATAAGAAACTACAATTTTGTTCTAATTAAATGTTAAGAAGTAACTAACTAAGGTGGCTTTGAAAACAATGAAATATTTAGTTTGTCAAACATTTGTTGGTTTACCAGTGTTTTTATTGTGTCTTTGAAAATTGTTTAAAATTCTTGTTAACTGTGTTCAAAATGCCACAAATTTATACAAGAAATGAAAAAAGTGTACACGTTAATTATTTATGGGGAATGTGGAAAATATGCCGTTGCGGCTAGACACCTTTATGCCGAACGATATCCTTTTAGACAATGTCCAGCGAGAAATTATTTTAATCATCTTGAAAATTAATTCCGAAGTCCAACAATGATTCCGAAGAAAATTTCATTCTTGACGAAGGAACGGAAATTAATGTATTGGCTCGAGTAGTTGATGAGACTGTTTCTTTAAGGCAAATTGGGTTTGAATTGGAAATCAGTCACCAAACAGTAAGCCGAATTTTGCACAAATACCACTATAAATCTTTTAAATGCCAATTGCACCAGCACATAGTACGAAAATGATTAGAGCGTAGGATGGAATATTTCAATTGGATTTTGCAGAATAACGTGCAGCCAAAAAATGATTTCTTGTAAATGATTTTATTTTCGCACAAGTCTAGATTTTCAAATTTGGGATTATTTAACCGACAAAATACAAAATATTGGTCACAAGAAAATCAAAATTTATTACGGGAGGGTAACTTTCAAGTACGGTTTGGTTTCAATGTTTGGCTTGAAATAATCGGTAGTAGAATCATTGGTCCAATAATATTTGAAGGACCCCTGACTGGTGCCAGATACTTGGGATTTCTGCCAAATGAAATTGAGGATAGTTTAGCTGAATTATCTTTTCATTTACGGCAGGAAATGTATTTCCAACAAGATGGCGCTCCTCCCCATAATTCAAGGACAGTAATTAATTACCTTCAACGGAGATTCGAAGAAAACGTAATTTCGACGAATAGTCCTGTGAGGTGGCCTCCAAGGTCACCTGATTTAACACCCCTTGATTTCTTTGTTTGGGGTCATTTAAAAATATTGTCTACGCAACCGCCGTTACAACCCGTGAAGACCTGGAGCTACGAGTAAGACGCGCAGTTAATAACATAACGGCCCAGCAATTGGCGAACGTTCTATGAGAAACAGCTATGCGAGTTCAGAAGTGCATTAACGTTAATGTAGAGCATTTTGAACAACTGTTGTAATGTTTTGTGTTCATTTTTTTTGTATCCATAGCCATCTTATGTATAACAAGGTAATTAGAACAAAATTGTATTTTCCTATTTTCCCCTTAGCTGTAATTTTGTTTGTATTTATCGCATATTTTAATACTACATATGAATAAATTCCTTATTAATAGTACTAATAAATGGTATCTCGGTACCAATATGATTCCATTTGAAAAAATTGAGTTTGGCCCAAAAAACCATTTTGATGAACTTTATTTGCTCATAATTTAGTATTTTCGACGGGATTTCGATTTTTCTAGCATTACACTGGTCATTTATAATAAATCGGAACCATCATGGCACACTTAAATGGAAAACTAAAAATTATGTTATAAAAAATATTGACGTTTGAAATGTCACTTATTTGGTATCGTTGGATTCAGAAAATTGTGCAGGATTCAAAAATGCAATAATATACAGGTTATTCCATTTAATAATCGAAAGACAGTGTCCCTCCCGGCGAAATCGGAAGTGAAAAAAGATCGCTTGTATGTCAAAAAGTACTGCTTATTATGTATATAAGATATCCCAAACTTCAGTCAATTATCTTCAAAACTAAAGGAGAAAAGGGGGATGTACCATGATCCTGTTACACCCGGTATAACTACAGAGCCTTCATAAATGATTTAAAACCACATGATCAACTGGTATCTTTTAATTCATGTTATGGCAGGATCTGATGAGGATTTTTGCATATCTGTATGTGCCTAAGGAATCATTTTAATTTAACCCTCTATTGCTGACGGGCCGACTCGATTAAAGAAAATTAATTGGTCACGACAATTTATGAAGACCCGTTACGACATTACTGAAATCAATGTTATCTACATCGAGTTCTCATAGACTCATAACGTTTTACAAAAGAAAATCCCAAAATGTCTCTTTTCTGAATATTTATTGCAACTTTTTATCATTTTTCTTAAAAACAGATCTCTATAGAATGCCTGAGAATAACTAACTCAGGATGGTTGGGGTTGTGTTGAAGAAGTGACCATTTTGGATAATAAGCCTGGTAAGAATTGTAGGAGATTCATTGTTCTCAGGTTCTGCTTCCCTGATGCAATCCTTGTCATTTTGTAATGATTCTCATGTAAATTCAACAGCTTTGTTAAGCTTAAATTTTCCTTCTGAATTAGGAACATAGTGAGTTGGTACTAAAGAAGTATTTGCAAGCGCATGACTTTATCTGTCAATGCTAGTGCTGCTGAGACGTAATTGCGTCTACAACGAGGTTCTAACCTTTTTTATGTTAATTACACAGGTCCTAAAAAAAGATAAATGTTCTGTCCTAGAAATCAGCCCCAACTTTTCCCATGTATTTTGATGCGCTGAAACCGAATTTGGCAAAAAAATTTTTCGACGCGTCAATTTTTCTCTATGACCGCCTGATAACGCTCTATAATCCCCTAAGGGGGAAATTTTTTGAAAAAAATTTCTATAATGGTTTTTTGGGTCGCTAATCACGAATCTAAAGGCAAAAATAAATTTTTACATAATGATAGCTGTCAACAAGCTGTCAAATCTCATGAAAAATGTAGTCAATATTTGGAGCATATTATTAAGTTTTTTTGGGCTAGTGATCATGAATCAGTAGTCAAAAATGAACTTTGACATATTGACTTTTTACATTTTTCATGAAATTTCATACCTTGTTGATGTCAAAATTCATTTTTGACTTCTGATTCGTGAGTAGCAGCCCAAAAACTTAATATATGCTCCAAATATTGATTTTCTATATTTTTTATGAAATTTGACAACTTGTTGACAGCTGTCATTATGTCAAAATTCATTTTTGACTTCAAATTCGTGTCAGCAACCCAAAAAACCCTTATAGAATTTTTTTTAAAAAATTTCTCCCTTGGAGGATTATAGGGGGCTATAAGGGGTCGTAGAGCAAAATTGACGCATCAAAAAAACTTTTTTTGCCAAATTCGATTTCATCATGTCAAACTACATGGAGAAAGTTGGGTCTGATCTCTAGGACTGGACTTTTTTGTAGGCCTGTATTATCAGTACTCTTTATTATCAAATGTTTTTTAAAAATCTTTAATAAGTACTAGTAAAGGTGCCTACAGACACACGTACATGTCTTTAAACATGAACGCTCGTTCATGTCTCCCAGTGTGTACACGAAATTTCAGTGGAAAGTCCATGAAACATGTCTTTTATTGCTGCTTGAGTAGAATTAAGTGTGTGTATGTAATGTATGTAGATACTACATACAGGGTGATTAGTATAACGTTCTCACCCCAATTTTTTGGTTTGTCTTTAGAAATAGATTAAAAATGTTTAACGTAACTTATAGCATTTTTTTCCAAGCATTTCGAGAATTTCAACAAAAAAACAATTGAAAGTCAAATAAAGGTGAGAAAAAACAAAGGAATGTTTTTTAAATGGAACGTCCTGTATATTTTTACAATTTTGAAAACGATTTAAATTCTCTTTCCAAAAATATAACATAACATATATGGTAAATACCGTCATATTTAGTAAAATACTGATAATAACTGAAATAATTTAACACCGAGTTGGCTCTGCATGTTTTCTGTACTGTCACTTAAATAGTTTGTGTTGTAATTATTTACGTTGATTAAAAGTTAAAAATGTCTTACTCAGCAGAAAAAAAAGATATATTAGAATGTTATTTAATATGTGCTGATCATAGAATATATACCACTCAATATCCTGACAGGCAAGTACCGCGTTGCACTTATTTTGAAAAATTAAATAGACGATTTAGGGAAAGATTAACTGTGCACAATAAAGAAAAGGTAAATAAACATAAAATTGTGTTACCAGAGGAAAATAAGTTAAATATTACACTTTATTTTAAGGAAAATCCGTCTCATTCGATTCGTGATGCTGCTCAAGATTTAAATATATGTTACAAGTCCATTCAAAAAACTTTAAAACAGCATAAATTGTAACGGTCTAGTTTTTTTAATCAGTAATTTGTACCACATTCGTTATCTATTAACTAAAAATTGTTTGAATTATACCTTAAACTCCAGACTCGCTTAAAATAATTTTATTGTGAATTACTGTATTACCCCTATATAGTGACGCCACTGGATAGATGGTACGGTACCGAGAACAATTTAAACTACCGCGCCAATCGGATGTTTTTCGCGGAGTGTAGGGGACCTGTCTTTTGGGCGCGAAAGACGAGGCGACGCTGGGTAGCCACGGTCCTGAGCGAACCTGTATGTAGTGTGTGATTTGGATTTGCATATGTTTCCGTACCTTGTTAAGTTGAATACTGACATTGTTTTACGTTGGAGTTATCTTGTCTTATCTTTCATGCAGAGTCACGTGAGCGATAGGTAATGTGAAGAAATTGTTGCTACGGTGGTTTGATCGAGCTGGAGCCGCTGAATGGTACCTTGTTGCTGTACCCTGGCAGATCTACGTTACCTTGCCTTTGTTTCTGGGCTATAGTTGCGATGTGTAATTGGAGTTTTGGCAGTTCGGTGATGAGGAAATAAAATATGGTAGATGAACGAAACCCTGGTAACGCCTTCTGATTTTACTTAAATCTAGGTACGTAGTATAATGACGAGGTAAAGTCTATGTCAGCTTGGCGATGCCGCAAAACGGCAACTAAAACTTATAATTAAAAGATTTACATATCTATTAGCGTTTTTGGCCTGTGTGAAACTGTAACTGGTGTTTTGATCAATTAGAACTTTAGAAAAAACATATGAAAACGTGGCACCTAACAAGACTGGTTAAGAAAGTGTACCATTTTTCGTTTTAGGTCGTAAATTGTTGACGGTTCATTTTGATGTTTAGTATTAAGTTGTTTTAAAGAAAAAAAATTTCTAGTAGCTACGAACTTCCCCGCCTGAGAAAAAGAGTCTCATTTTGTAGTTGAGTTTAATAAATAAAATATATATACATACATATATATATATATATATATATATATATATATATATATATATATATATATATATATATATATATATATATATATATATATATATGTATATATAAAATTTAATTAATTTTTATGGCGTTTTGGAGATTTAGAACAATTTTATAAGCAAATATTCAACCTATTTTTGATACGCCCTATATAGATAATTTGATGTTTTTTTACTTAGGGAACCATTAACATACGAACATAACCGCATTTAACAACATTCACTTTAAAAAAATAGTAATTTCGAAAATAATTTTTTTGCCCCTATTAGACATTTTGGCATCACTATGCGTTTCCTCACTAATGAGAAAAAAAAATCGAGTTCAATTTTTTGATAGTTATTTTTAATATCATATGAAATATAGACAGAAACAACAGATTCATTTGACTCATGCTATGAAACACAGTTTATGCGTCTATAAAAAGGGAAAGTTGAATGTGTCTGATACATGTATTTTCTTAGTATAATTTATAATTTCAGTATAATATAAAACCTGCATCACTGAAGTGTGTTGTAAAACTTTGATGATTCGCTCTGCTGGGACATTCTTGTATTTTATTACATTAAAGACAGAAATAAGTGTATGACTACATTAAATTCTTTTTGAAATAACTTTTTCATCTATATTTGTCTGGTAACTTTGTCACGTTAACCTAATTTCAGTAGCAAGAATTTATGACAGTTCACATATCTACCAAATTTTAAGAGGCGATAGAAACTACACACCGGAAAATTTGTTCGGAATTTGACAAATTAATTTCAGTAGAGTAAAATATACATGAGAACATGAGGTACAGTACAAACTCAGGGAACAAGCTCCTCAGTGCATTAAATGCAGGAAATGTCCCATGAATATGGGTCCAATTTGCAACGATTGCCCATCTGTGTCGAATTTTAAAACTCGAAAATTATTACACAATATTAAATTAGGTTACTATGGAATTCTAAATTTTATCAATAGACCTTTCAAAAATTCTAAACTTAAGATGGTGTCTTGTATAGTAGCTTTCAAATTTGTACAAAATTATCAACTTTAATGTAAAAAAAATGTCTGCTGATTTTCAAATGAAGAGTACGCCGATGTTATATATAGGGTTATTCATTATAAATTACCCACTCCTTATCATACTTATTATTGTCTATAGAAAAAAAAGTTTTAAATAAATGTTGTGTGGTTATAAATGTTTTCAAAAGTGCAGTAACCTGCAAATTTCAGGGGATACAGAAAAATAATATATTTTTTAAATGGGATACCCTGTATATTATTAAATTTTTGGAATGATCCTTTGTTCCTGATTTCAAAATATACCATATGTTATCCCTACCATATATCGTTTTTGAGTTATTAAACGTCGAATATCTCACCACTACTCAATTTACCTTAGTCAGTATATGACTAGCAGGTTGGTCACATCATTTGTCTGTTCCATAACCTATGGCATACTGAGGAGAACTAATAAGTTCGAAATCGGTCTATGTCTGGTTAAGAATTGACAAATGATATTGGCTGCCGATCTATCATGATTTGAAGGTATAATCCAATGCAGGTCGGGATATTTGCCCGCTGAGTAGTTGTTTCGTTCAAATCATATTTAATAACAGTAGTTAGTCCACCTGGGCTAGAGGTCGCCACTCTCGGTACTTGCTTCGCAAGTCGCTATCCGCCACAGAGACATCTATGATGTCGGTCGGTAGTAGCATTTGGACCATATGAGAAGTTTTCACATATCTCTCGCCACTACTCTATTACTTTATATTAAACTGATGTAATTTTGTTCCAACAGTTAAAAAAATGACAAGCAAATTGTACTTTTACCCAATTAAAAATACTTGAAATACATCTTTGATCACTTTAAGCAGTTTTTTTATTCAAGCACTTTTGATATGTATTTGAAGCTATTAAAGTTCTTATTATGTGAGTTTGAACCAAGTACAATTCAAATAGCTTTGTAATTGAAAGCCGTTTTGAAAAAAAGTGCTTTTAGCTTCATGCTTTGAAGTATTTTAAGAAAGTACTTTGTGCTTCAGTTACTTTTTCAGAGTGCTTTGCCCAGCTCTGAAGTGAGCTATGAAAATGACAACTATTATGTTTGATAAGTGACATTTCTTTAATGAAATAATCAAAATGGTTTACAGTGAGGAAGAAAAAGTTCAAATATTTACTTGTTATATACAAAATAACAAAAATAAACAAATCGCCCAACAAACACCATCAGAAAATACGTTCAAAAATATTTACCGAAGGTGAATAATACCTCCAGTTTTAGTAGAAAAACGCGTGTATTTCAAGCAAACCGGGAAGAACAGCTAGATACACTTCTTCATTTCGAAGGTAAGCCCATCCATATTTATTCGCTAATAGATTTTTTTGAAACATTGTATCAACAAATAAAAAAATCAGGAAGAAAAACTGTTAGTTTTGGTGTGGAATTTTCAGAAACAAAATTGTTGGGCCTATATTTTATGATTATACTTTAACTGGAGTTATCTACTTGATGATATGATCAACTCCGCATAGTGTCCTACCCATTCGAAATCGTTTAAATAATATATTCCCAATATGGATAGGGAACAATGGACCTATTAAATGACCACCTCACAGTCTGGATTTGACTCCCTTATGGATTAATTTTTTTGGGGATTTCTAAAAGACATTGTCAATAATAATAATAATAGTATTCAAGTCATTAAAGACAGGATTCTGAAATAAATAATCTGAATGTAAATAATGAAGCCATTTTCGGTACAATTATAAATATAAGAAGACGTTATCAATTATGCATTTTTTCAATAATGGTGGCACTTCGAAACACAACTCAAAAAACGGTATATGGTAGGGGTAACATATGGTATATTTTTGAAATCAGGAACAAAGGATCATTCCAAAAATTTAATAACATACAGGCTGTGCCATTTTAAAAATGCACTATTTTTTGTATCGCCTGAAATGTGCACGCTACTGTACTTTTGATAGTATTTTAACAAAATTCAGTCATAACCACACAATTTTTTATTTAATTTTTTCTTCCATAGGTAATAATAACGATGATAAGGGGTCGGTAATTTATAATGAATAACCCTGTACATTTCTGAACTTTGTGATGGAAAAGGACGAACTGCTCGTAGTGAATATGAGCGACGATTTCCGCACAAAAGATTGCCAAATTATCAAACCTTTCCTTCTATATTTTAACATGTATGAAGACATGGTTCATTTCCAACAGTTTTCACTGGATTTAAACGTACTGTACAGCAAAATTTGGATAAACAAGAAAACGTTTCACAAATAACACTGGCAGGCAAACAAATATATATATATATTTTTGACATATACCTGAATAATATATCCCACTGTAATAAAGCCTTTTTGATTACAAAAATGAGAAACAAAAAGTCGTAACACGTAATGTTTTCTTGTTATATTAATAAAACATTATGGGCAAGAATAACATTATTGTTAATTTTACTAATCAATTTATTGCTATATATCACATATATGACATGAACTAAGCTTACATAGATATATCTACAAAGATAGAGAATAGTTTTTGAAAAACATATGCTCAGTTCAACTTTTATGAGGGTCAAATCGTCTCGCTTTAAGGACCTACAGAAATCACCCGTCATGGCTGGATCCCATCGTCCTTGAGAACGAATTTCCATTGATGAAATCCTTGTTATTGCTCGTCGCTTACCGCAGCTAAATTTTCAAGAAAAAAATTTAAATGAGAATACAACCAAGCATTTGGTACGAATCTAAGGGTTCGCTTACTTATTTCTTTCTTTCTCATCCTTCTTGTTCTCTAAGAATCCCCTGACTATGCTTATAAATGAGTTCTTGTCTGTTGAGTGTTCCTTTAAAATCTGCATCGTCAAGCAATTTTCCTAATTTGAGTATCAATGAAAATGTCTTGTTTAAATTTGGCATCACGTAATTGGGGAAAATGTTCTCTTAAGTATTTAAATCCTTCAGCTTCTTTATTCATAGTCTTCACAACATTTTTCATTAGCCCAAGTTTAATATGAAGAGGTGGCAAAAGAACATTTTTAGGGTCTACAAGTGGCACATATTTAACAATACTAGTTATTGGTTCAAATTCTTTCAATTCCGGCCAAATTCTTTTCACATAATGTTCTTTTACTGCACGACTGTCCCACAAACAAAGGAAGCAGCAATATTTTGTAAAGCCTCCTTGAAGCCCTACTAAAATGGCTATTGCTTTTAAATCTCCACATATTTGCCATATGTATTTGTTGTGATTAATTTTATTTAAAATGGTGCTCATACTGTCATAATCCTCTTTCATTGTTACTGAATGGGCAATTGGTATAGATGGCTTTAAATTTCCATAATGTACTAATCCAGCTTTTAAACTGTATTTGGAGGAATCTATTAATAAGCGCCACTCAGAAGGGGAATGCTCGATATTAAGTTCCTGTATTAAACCATCAATATCAATACACGCACATAGTGAATTTTCCATATTGTAAAATACGGAAAATGTTGCATTTCTTTTTCTGAAAGTCATAATCTTTGTTTTTTTAGCCAGTAAGTCCCACTCCTTGAATCAGGAACCAAGAAATTATGTTTGCTGTTTTGATATCCCCAAGTTAAGTACCAAATCATTCAATTCATTTTGGGCAATTAACTGAGGGTCACTAAAACTTTCTGGAATATACAAAGGGTCAGCACACTGGTTTTGAAGAGGACTGGATGCGGGGGCCCACATTTTTGGCCCCCGAGATCACTCGATCTCACCCTATGGACTATTACCTGTGAGGTCATGTTGAAAGTTTAGTGTATGGGGTAAAAGTTAATACCAGAGCTGAACTAATACAACATATTAATGACGTTTTCCAGCAAGTGAGATTCTGCGTGAGGCCGTTCTGTCCATTTTAAATCTCACTGTACAATTTTACAAAGCTGAGAGGGATCATTTTGAACATATCAAGTAATTTTTAAGTTGCCTTGTTAATATTTGTTTTATTATTTTCTGTATTTTTTACTATTTCTAACAATAAAATATTGCAAAAACTTGTACAGTTGATTCTACACTTTAAACGTCTACAGCTGAGCCACCTTCGCGATTAGATCCACGTTCATGGAACATTTTCTACTTAAAATGGCCAGAGGATCGTGTTTCTTAAATTTGTACTGTACATGTAATACTCTGTACAAATATGAGGATAACACTTATCCAAACTTTGTCACTTAAACCGCCAACAAACGACAAATTACTTTAACTCTGTGTATTTTTAATGAATAGTAACATTAATTGCATTGGTAACTAGAACCAACAACTTATAAAAAATAAATATAGTTTAAAAAACTAAAAAACACGCTTTTAAAGCACATCAAACTAAAAAGTGAAAAATAATTATTAATATAAACTGAAAACAATAATGAACGAAAAATACTAGTATTAATGTGAAAAAAGCGTGGGTTGCTCGATATACGAAAAATATGGCACAAAGCGCCCCACGCTTTTTTCACAATAATACTAGTATTTTTCGTTCATTATTGTTTTCAGTTTATACTAATAATTATTTTTCACTTTTTAGTTTGATGTGCTTTAAAAGCGTGTTTTTTAGTTTTTTTAAACTATATTTATTTTTCACTTTTAGTTTGATGTGCTATGAAAGCGTGTTTTGTAGTTTTTTTAAACTATATTTATATTGCTTATTGATGCTGATATTATAACATATTACGATCCAACAGATATTTCTAAAAAAAAAACATTTTTTTATTTCAGCCATGGGATTTGAAGTCACGCCCGAGGAGTCCGTCGTTTCGCGTCGACTAAGACTTGCCCGCTCGACCAACGATCGAACTGAGAATTACGGAATATACTTACAATATTAAGCCTCTTGCTCTCACGCAGAGGATACGTGAGGAAAGGACTGGCGATCCTGATCAGGATAATGATATAAACTTATCAAATTATTGTATTGTTACCGGTTCTTCGTAAGTGTACAAAGTTTTAATTAAATATGTCCGTTTAAAGTGGGTCAAAATCGAGTCCAAAGAGTCGGTTACAAAAAAACAAACAAACAAGCAAACAAACAAACATACAAGTGAAGCTAATAAAAGCGTGTTGAAAAGCTATTGCAAAATCGTTAAATTATGTTCATACTCAGAAGATTATTAAATTCATTTCGGCTTTGCTACACGATATTTGGAATTTGTGGTAATTTTTTTTTACGCTATCCGTAAAACAACGAAAAAGTTCGAGAAAGAAAGGTCTATAATCAAATACCATTTACTGTTTGTGAGAAAAAGGTGTGTGGAGTCAGTCTTTGATCATTCCGTACATTCACACCACACTGAAAATAATATAAACAAAGAACGTATAATAAATTTTAACATCACAAGTAGTACTCAGCGGATTCAATCAGCAAATTACTATTTTTTAACCCACTCATATAGACGATCCTATCAATTTTAAAAAATATCTCTATTACTGAATGTAGTCTGGTGGTGATTCTTTAAAATATTTACCTTAAAACATGATTACGGCATTTAGGTTTTTGTTCGAGTTAATCATAGACCTCTCAATAGGTATATAATTTGATAGATTTAACAACTGAGAAAAACAATAACGGATATATCAGCACAACTGTTTAAAAATTAGCGAGTTCTGAGTCCTTTTTCTGTGTACACAGGTCCGTATTTTGGTCCACGTCAATTAGGCGCTGGTCTAACCCATAGACGCCGGATACATATAATTGTGAGGTCAATATTTTAAGATGTATTAAGGGTGGAAATGGATTTGTAAACGCCTAACTCTTGCTTCACATATTTGTGAAATGTATTTAAGCAGCATCAAGTCACGAATAGTCAGTCAACGTTGTCCTTGCATCAAAAACAAGTGATACGTTCTTGTTTTCTTAGTGCTATGTCGAATAAACTTAAGTATTTTTATTTTCATTTATTGGTTTAGTCTTTTAACCTAATATTGCTAATTACGTTTGTTGGTTATTTGTAGTTTAATTGTAAACTTTGAAATATGTAACAAAGAGGTTATGTGTTCATATAATGAATCACAGATTTGGAATTTCATAATTGTGAGCTCTAGGAGCATACTTATCTACTTAAAAAATATATTTTTTTGACAAGATCAACATATAGAACTTATTTAATCATAATTATTTTGGTAAAATTAATTTAATGTGCCTAGAAAGTAATCCTGCAGAGCTCTTTGGGTTGTTGGACAAATCTGATTTTGATTTTGATAAGGAAGGAGATGTTAAGGACAACTTTTTGAGAAGCAGATAACCAAAAAAGTTCAAGAAGATTAAAGTTATACTGCAACTAACAGAAGCAGAGAGGAAAATTATGACAATGAAGAAGTAGAAAATAAGGAGGCAAGTGAAAATGAGATTTGGAGTAGCTACGACGAAGTATCTCTGTCAACTATATTTCATTGGACAAGTAGGCCCTTTCAGAGTATATCAGGATCCACAGATGTCGATTCAGTCCAAGGCGTGGTACTCACGTCATGGAAATATTTTTCAAAGTATCTGCACGACGACTTTTTCAAAATTAGTACACAATGTACAGCACAGTACTACTGACAGCAAAATGGAAAACCGATTGTAATTACTGCCGAAGAGATAAAAAAGTTTTTTGGCATGAATGCCATTATGGGTTGCATTAAATTGCCCAAAATTTGGAATTCAAAATTTAAATTTTCGCTGGTTACAGATTTTATTTGTTGAGTGTTAATATCCATGTAGTTGACAATCTTAGCGTTCCTAAAGAAGTGAAAAATAAAAATAAATTGTGAAAGGTGCAGCCTTTGATTGAATTAATACGAAATCGATGCCTTGCTACTGTGAGAAAGCAGAAATCAGCATTTTCAATAGATGAGCAAATGGTTCCGCTCTTGGGTCGATGTCCAGTACGTTCATATGTCAAAAATAAACCTAGATCAGTAGGACTCAAGAATTTTGTAGATACAACATCTAAATTTTGAAATATATCAAGGTCTAACTGCGCCACTATTAAAAAAAAGAATTTGGATTACGACCGTCTGTGATTATGAGATTGTCATAGACATTACCTAAAGGAAATTATTTATTTTCTGACCGATATTTCTCAACTGTAGCCCTAATGAAGGAATTAAACAATTTAAATATTTACTAAACCGGCACTGTTATGGATAACAGAATAAAAGGATGTAATTTTCATAAAGATGTCGACATGAAAAGAGGAGAATCAGACAAAATTGTAAGCAGTGATGGAAGCACAACAAGAATGTGCTGGTGATTTCCACATCATTTGGTAAATAGACAGAGTCTATTGTAAAAAGATGGAATGAGTCTAGAAAAGAGAGGATATAAGTAACTAGTCTTAATGTGGTAAAAATGTACAATCAACGAATGGGTGGGTAGACATTTGTGAATAAATGTTAGAACATTATCGATCATTCTTCAGAACCCGGAAGTGTACTGTTAAGGTAATATTGCATCTTTCATAAACATCATAAACAATTGGATGGAATACAGACAGACAAGACTTCAAAACACTTTGTGAAACGATTCGAATTCCGACTTCAGTTTGAGGAACATCTTACATCTGGAACCAAGAAATGAGCTGCAGAAGAAAGACCAGATACCGGAGATAAAGAAGAGAGAATCGAACTTTTGTTTATAACTCGAAAACAAAAGACGATAGCAAATTTTTGTTTTCGCCACTGAATTTGTCTAAAAAACAGATCGAGAATGTGACTTCCATTTTTTTGTATCTCTTACAGTTACCGAGTTACCCTATACAAACATCGAAATTTGCCCACCCCGTACAATGTAATTATATTTATATATTTTTCCTTGTTTGTCCAATTTAATAAAATTGGTTTTTCATTTATATGAACATACTTGCAGTTTATATTATATTTTCTTAGATTTTTAAGTTTTATCGTTTTTGCGTTTTTTTTTTACCAAAAATGTATGCTTTTGTTATATCTTTTTAAAAATTATTACTGTAACATTTAAATGTTTGTATTAGTATTTTTTGTACTCTTGCATGATTTAAGCTTTTTAATATGTATTTACATATTATTTTAGGACATGCTAGAAACATTTTATGTAACTTAGGCAAATAAATGTCTATCTATCTATCTATCTATCTATTCATCTATCTATCTATCTATCTATCTATCTATCTATCTATCTATATATCTATCTATATATCTATCTATTTATCTATCTATATATCTATCTGTTTACTATCTATAATAAACAACTACGTACTGACTGTTATCTTGACAGGGAAATGTTCGATATAGTCGAGTGTCCAATAGCAATGCGAATGCATAGATAGATGGGTGAATCGTGTCGATTGGTTATCATGTTTACCCCCACTATCCATTTAAAAAGTATACTTTAAATAAATAGTATTTGTAAATCATCTATGTGAATAACATATAGATACATAGACAGTGCCGAGTTAAAGACAATGGAGATTAACTTTTTTAAAATGACTTGTTGAATTCCTTAAGAGGATAAAGTGAATTCGAGGATTAGCGATTTTCCGGAGTTGCAATTTGAAGTTACAGACTTACATTTAACAAGCTGTAAGAAAGTGCGTTCGTGCAACGGCAGAGCAAACGTTAATAGTGATTTCCATTGGTTGCACAGATAGTCCGGGAACTGGCGACACTAAATTTTGTAAGATTTCATAACGATTATTTTTACTTTATTTGTATCATATCGAAGCTATAAAAACCTAAAATCGATTCCTGCAGGAGTACCAACGGGACACTGATTGACCGTGATATGGTAATTATGTTAAAAAAAAAGTTTAATTGTTGAAAATAATAAAAGTTGAAACTTCATCAATTTTTTAATAACATTTAAATAAGACATAAAACGACCTCCTGCCACTTTTTCGGTAGACCGATCTACTCCTGCCATAATTTTATTTATGTAAAAAAAAATTATCAATTGATATAAATCATAAAAGTTCAAAATTTTTTTATCATTTCATCAATAATTAAGATAACTAAAAAACATATCCTGCCAGTCATTTGATGGGACCTGGCTTCGGCAGGAGCTAGTAAAGTAGTAGGATCTACTAGTTTAGATCTGTGACATAAAAACAGAATAGAAAAAAAAACATAATCATAAAAGTCAAAATTTTCATTCTTGAATAATTATTATAATTAAAAAATTCCTTCCATGGGACCTGACTTCGGCGGAGCTAGTAAAGTAGTAGGATCTACTAGTTTAGATCTGTGACATAAAAACAAGAATAGAAAAAAAAATCAATTAATATGAATCATAAAAGTTCAAAATTTTTTTACCATTTCTTGAATAATTATTATAATTAAAAAACATATCCTTCCTGACATCTGATGGGACCTAGCTTCGGCAGGAGCTAGTAGGTTCTGTGACATAATAACAGAAAGGAATGTGTTTCAACGCGTAAGATTATTTTATATTTATTTTTGCACAAAAAATATGTAATATTAAAAAGTTTATAGAAGCGAATCTTCGTCGATATATTCGTAAACAGTTTCTACAAAAGTGGATAAATCTTCGGTTTCAGAATCCTCACTATCGCTGGAATCACTGTCACGTTGAATATGCTCCATTGTATCATTGTCATCTTGTTCATTAGTTGCCATATCAGATTCTGTAAATTGATTATAAATAATTTGAATATTAGTGGCATTGTTTTATCTATTATTAATTACTCGAGAAAATATTATTATTACCTGCGTCGTCGGTTTCAGCAATTTTATCCATAATTATGTCGCTGATTGAAGTTGGTAACTGGTCACCCACAAACCATAAGAACTTCAGCTTATTATTAGCTTCTTTCCATCCACAATCTGCAGGAGATAGTAACGTCAGGTGTTGGAAGTGTGCATTACACCACACACTGGAAATATAAATAGCCCTCAGAATTTGTTGTTGCAACTCCACTTTGCACGGGGGGTAATATGGATCCATCAAAACTTGTCGACTGTAATTTGAGCTGTTCCTGGGTATCTTTGAATTTATAGGCTTTCATGAACGTTGCTAATCGTACTTCATTCACGTTGCTCATTGTTTTAAAGCCGTACAGTTCACAAATGAATTTCTCCAGAGTATCGAAAATGTCATTTTTATCAACTTTGCTCCTGCCGAAGCCAGGTCCCATCAGATGTCAGGCAGGATATGTTTTTTAATTATAATAATTATTCAAGAAATGGTAAAAAATTTTTGAACTTTTATGATTCATATTAATTGATATTTTTTTCTATACTGTTTTTATGTCACAGATCTAGACTAGTAGATCCTACTACTTTACCAGCTCCTGCCGAAGCCAGGTCCCATCAAATGACTGGCAGGATATGTTTTTTTAGTTATGTTAATTATTGATGAAATGATAAAAAATTTTTGAACTTTTATGATTTATATCAATTGATAATTGTTTTTTTTACATAAATAAAATTATGGCAGGAATAGATCGGTCTACCGAAAAAGTGGCAGGAGGTCATTTTATGTCTTATTTAAATGTTATTAAAAAGTCGAAAAAAGTTTCAACTTTTATTATTTAAAACATTTGTACTTTTTTTTTAACATATTTGGCATATCGCTGTCAATCGTTGTCCCGCCAACGAGATGGCAGGAATTCATTTTCTTGATCAGTGATATTAATATTACAAAATAAAAGATAAATCAAGATTTATGAAATGGGACAATGAAAAGTGTCGCCAGCTCCCGGACTAAGAGTGTTTCTCTGTCCTATTTTAAGTCAAAATTATAGAAAATGACAGAGATATATTCAATGAGCAACCAATGGAAATCACCATAAGAGAAACATTTCTCATATACAGTATATGAGCGGTAATATTACTGCTAATGACAGGCAATTAGATTTAATGAAAATGATGGTTGGGTGTGACATATCGTGGATGCAACTAGATAATACACTATTTAGAAAGTTTTTGCAAAAGAGTATTAGTGGACAGTACAGCAATATTCAGGTGCCATCGGAAACGGTACTAAAAAAAATATTTATCACAGCGATGTGACAGTATTAAATAAAAAAGTTATTTTGAACTGAATGACAAATACGTCTGGACTAGCATGGAAACATCAATTCTTGCAGCTGGAAGGTGGCAAAAGTTTTAGTGGATGCATTAGTATTAGTATGTAACATAGTTTTACTCTTGTGATCGCTAGTAAAAAATACATGTGTGTGTTCCCTTTCGATCTCTATGTGGTGATGAAAGTGAAGACAGTTAAATGGAAGGAAATATTCCCCTTGTTTAATGATGATATATTTTTCCTCAAATGATATGTATGTATAGATTTGTTTTCATTGTATGACATTTTTTTAAATTTAATATCACCGGTATTTTACTCATAAAATACTAACTTTTAACTAGAGCGTTAAACAAAAAATTCGTTCAATTTTGATCAAAACGAAAGGAGATGCAATCGATCAAACATTCACTAAAATTTTTCATTCTCTTTTTTTAGGACTGTGGTGGTAACCATATGAATAAATTTTAATAATCTAAAAAATATAGTTAGTTACCCAGTATGTTACTGGAAAAATAAACGTTAGGGAATTATAATATTATTTTTGTGTCTCATATTACTTGTCAAAAAACAACCTCATAACAAAGTCACAAGCGCATAGGTTTATTTTTCCAGTAGCGTATTGGGCAACTGACTATACTTTTTAGATAATGAAGAATTATTTTCAGTTTTTTAGATTTTACCATAAAACCATTAGATATACTCGTATATGAAAATTACAATAGTACAAAAAAGAACATAAAAAAATGCTACAATTAAAGAAAAATGTATTGAAATTCGATGATAGTGAACCGAGTTAAAATACATGTCATGGGATACAAATGGCCGCCATTTTGAAACGATGCCATTTTAAAAATGGCACCAAGGCATTTCATTATCCTCACACTTGTAGAAATAGAAAAATAGTGCCTTGCTTTCTTCACGAAAGAGCACACGGGTCCTAATTTTGAACCTATGGTATCGGACTATTTTATCATTTAGAATAAATAAAAGATGAATTGACTTACCGATAACGTTTATCAGGGCCAAAACTTCACAGAAGTAATATTTGTACGCCCACCAGTTGTGATATCTTAAATTCTCCCACAAATAATCGATCATGAGCTTTTTCTTTTGTTTCTTTTCAATTTCTGAACAAACTGCTACGTCGAGATCCATCATCAGGGCATGGATTTTTCCTCCTTCCCACGACTTCCACAGCCATCTAGGTGTGTAAAATAAAATTGCCTGAAAATCAATTTACATTTTATATTTAGCCAACTCCGTGTTTAATTAAAATTTGCATAAATAATCATTCTCTAATTAAGACAGAAATTGTAATTTCATTGAGGAGAACGTTTTAGTTAAATTCAAAGATAATTTATTTTTTATATTATTTCTAATTGCAGAATTTATAACATAAATTATAGACTTCTAGAATCGTTCGAATTCTTGTAATTTATATAGCAACTGAATTTTTTCTACATTTACCAATTCAAATCTTGTTACCTAAATTAGTAAATCAAACGTCAAACATTCAAAATATTGATATTTTGAAAAAGATATGCCAGCTTATCTCACATGGTAATAATTTATAAGGATACCAACGTTAAAAGATACATGTTCTGTTTTTATATTATTATTTTATTCAATACCAAATAATTCATGCCATTAGAAAAGTTCGCGAATTGTGAACGTTATGAGAATTTTAACGATAGTAAATCAATATTTGAAAATGTTTTACACCTTTCTCAGTCCATAAATAATTTCAACGTAAAGACGACTGTTTATATAATAAATCCGCAAATAAAATATCAAGAATTTATAACATACTATTTTCGTAATTATTATTATAAAATCTATCACAGTTTTATCTAATTCGCTAAATATGTATTTAATAAATCGTCTCTATTGTCTTGGATAACAATAACAGGATATCACTCTAGTAATTGGCTGCAGTTATTTCAAAAATAAAGTATACTTAATGTTGACAAATCTGAGATCCCTGATTTACTGATTTAGCTAAATTTATAATAAATCGTTTCTGTTCTTAAATCAGTGTACAATTGTAACCTTGAGCTAATTTAAGTAAACCTCATTGTTCACTTATTTTTAGAATCTCAATGTTTAACTTTTTACTTAATATTGCCGTTATTTTTATACATGAGCTAAAGAGAAAAATGTATACTCATATATCCACCTGATGAGTGATGACAGGAAAATGTAGACAAATTGAGGATATGGGTATTGTGATGTGATACAATTGGTCAAATTTGCTTTTGGACGTGAACTGTGAATATTCTGTATAATATTTTATATAACCACATTGCATTGTGGGTTTAAAAAAATGAAATTAATAACATTTTTCATTTCCTCATATTCATAAAACAATATTTCCCTTGGTTGGAACTTAATAATATTTTTCTCTTCCTCGCTAATATTTATAAATGAATATTTACATTGGTTACACATACAACATCCTGTAACTTAGTAACGAACTATTTACAGATATGTTTAATAAGCAAATCTTTCAGGACTTTTCACACTTTTTTGATTAAACAAACACACCTAAGGCTAAGGAAACTTTTTGAGAATCTTTTCTAGATAGCATATTATAGAAATATTATTATTAATATTATTATTAAGTATGTATATTATTGTTAGTATCTATGAAATCATTTTGTATATGTTTACTTTTCATAGAACCAGTGAGAAATGACCTAACCCGGACCAAGGATAGCGGTATGGTCACTGTTTTGGTTTTGTTGAATTATTAAAAAACGTTTGATAAAATTGATCATATTCGTCACCTAAATGAATGAACTAGATAACTCAAATTTCTTAAATTTGAGTTAGAGCTAAAAAGAGATTTATGCGGTTTTTTATAATTGCTTTTCTGATTCAAAATTAAAGATAATTATATATTTATTTTTATGTTTATGACTTGGTTTCTAATTAGTTTTTGCATGTAAACTAAATATATAAAATATATTTTTTAAAATTTTTATTATCATCAAAATAAATTAAGTTGCAGTTACCTACTTTTATCTTCTTTTTACATTTGACAATAGATGCCTCTAGTTCATTTCTAAAAGTTTCCACTTTATACATTAAATATAAATTATATAGTATTTAATATAGGGTCACATTTATAACGCATAATATAAAAATTTTGAGTTACCTAATTCTTGCATTTAGGTGGCAATATGCCTTAATGTGTGCTAACGTACAATTTTATGGATTTGTTCAAAAAGTTATGAATTTAGTTATATCCTATTTGCATAACAGGCGCGGAATAGTTTGCGTTGATGATTCATACTCATCCTCTTTGTTTTGGTCACTGGAGTTCCACAGGGTTCAATTTTAGGTCCTCTATTTTTTGTCCTATACACAACGGAAATTCTCAATAAAATTAATATATCCTATCACGCCTACGCAGATCATACTCAATAATATATTTTCTAAAAATGTTTCCCTTTCTACACACAATAAAATAAACCAAAATTTGAAAACTATACATAATTTGTTTCTAAAACATAATTTATCTCTAAATCCTATCTGCAAAAGCTGTGGAAATATTAAATTTTTTGTACCTTCATCACTCATTTCCAATATAAAATGCTAAATATCTCAACTCCTATGGGAGATAAAGGGTGGTGCGTTGTGCGGCATCAACTTATAAATGCGACATTTGTCTCAATAACACGATACTGCATGCGTCTCCGGTGGACAAATTCATTATTGCTGTAAATAATTGCATTGTTAACTGTGCTTATCAGCGTAATAGTGTTTTTCTTTCATTTGATTTTTTGATCTTAATTTTAAAAACTGTGATTTTCAGTACAAAGCTTTGGTTTTTCCATTGCATTTTTGAGTTTTTAACATAGCAGTTGAGTTTTTCAATGTTAATGAGGAAATGGTGACTCACACCATGCATTGTTCCCATCACAGGAAACGGAGCTTGCCCCTTCCTATTTTATGACAGATAATGGCTAGGAAGGTGCGCGAGCAAATCGTCATGTGGTGGATAACTGGTAAGAGTTTTCCATCATATCCCACGACAGTAATGAGCACACCTACTCCAGTTCCGCTGAGTACTACGCTGATATATTACAGCCTTTTACTTATGGTGGTTTATGCGATCTGGTAGCGGCAGGGCAACTGTTTTAGTTTGTCTTTATGAGAATTTCGGTACTGCAGGTCACCCCGTGTGACAGCTACGTGTTTCACAGGACCTATCAAGGGCCCATTTCGACGATTTGCCACATAAAATACTTTTTGGGAAACATCGTGAGGTTCCTACAATACCATCTTCCTCTCCACCAGACTCATCCTCAAACTTTTCAACTCTTCCTGTCCCATGAAGATTTCTAGGATCGACGTACTAATGATGACTGATGACGCAATCCACTATCCCGTGAAATTCTTCAACAACCTCAATCCTCCTGACCTTCCAACCGACAAGCTTCTCCTCAAAGTGGGTGCTTCAGTAATATTGCTGCGAAACCTCAACTCCCCAAACTCTGCAATGATTCTAGGTTGCTAGGAAAAGCCCTCCACAGAAATGTTATCGAAGCGACAGTGCTTACTGGCTGTGCTTGAGATGAACCGGTGTTCATACTACGTATTCCGCTCATACCATCGGATTACCTCATCTAATTCAAAAGGCTGCAGTTTCCCCCGAGCTCTACGTTACGATTTGCTAACTATTAAAAGTCGCAGGAACAGTCATTATTCATCAATGTTGGCAGGAATTGCCTTGAGGCAGAACTGCTTTTCGCATGGTTAACTTTAGGAGACCTGTATATGAGTGAGCTCATACAAAAGTTATGTTGTGTAATCTGCGGTATAATCCCAAATTTAGTGCAAAAATTAAGTTATTTTTTGTCGGACTGGCATATCTCCAACTTTTAATGAGCTGTATCATCCCAATATTATTAAATTTATTCCCCAGTAGAATTAATCCTGGAAATGTTGATGAAAGCCTTTGATATCAACAGGATGGTGCGCCTCTACATTATGTAGTAGACGTTCGAAGACCAAATATATCTTAACAGGTGGATTAGTAGACGTGGACCCACTGAATGGCCACCAAGGTCACCGGACCTCAATCCGTTAGATTATTTTCTGTGGAGCCATCTAAAAAACTCAGTTTATTAAACCAAACCGGAAAACATTATTGAATTAAAAGAGAAAATATGAACAGAAATAAACAACATTTCCCAGGAAACATTAAACAAGGTTCAGCAACACTTTATTTATCATTTAGGGCACTGTCAACTACAAGAAGGAGTACAGTTCAAACATTTACTATAATTTGTTTTTAGTATTAACTAACCGTTAGTTCTAGTTACTATTATTTGTTCAAACAGAACATGAAAAACTAGTAAATTCTTATATTCAAAATGATCGTATCTTTAAACTTATCAATTTTAGACCCTAAGTGTGATACATTTTTGGAATCAGCTGTTGAATCAGAATCCAAAAATTTAGAAATATACAGCGTGTTCTATTTAAAAAAATCGTTGACATCATAACGGAAACAGTGATGACGTCATAACCAAAAAATGAAGGATAAGATGTGTAATTGAAATAAAAAAATTAATGTGTCCGAGGATTTTTTCTAAATGTTTTCGGTTTAAGAAATAATAAATTTATTCCTTATTTTACGGACACACTATATACAACAATCGATAGAGAATGTTGTGCTCTTTAAATTAACACACATGACTTTTTCCAAAAGGTGAATAGCTTTGGAGGAAATTCCAAAAAAACCTAAAAAATATAATTTTAAAAGTGGTTTTGAGGTAGTTCTTAAAGTAGTGGGCTTTGGCCCTCACCCTAGTATTGTTTTTAAACTTCTACTAAATACTTTTCAAATGAAGGCCAAACTTTGACACACACGGTAACACACCATATCATTTATACCTAATAATTATTTAAATCTTTCCTAGAATTCTAAATAGGTCTAGATAAATAGGGGAGACAAAGCATTCAATAGATGTCTGAGAAATTAGAGGAAAGATGAGAGGTTTATAAGATCCTTTTGAGAATAAATGCAAGTAAAAACGGTTTTTAAATTTTAACCAAGCGTATTGTTTGCTGTAGTATTTAACTTGCGTCTAACAGTTTTAGCTAATATAAATATAGTAATTTAAACAATAATTAAATTTAACATTTGATATATAAGAGAACTTCCCATATCGTTAACTTTTACAAAATGTATATAAATAAATATAAATTGACCACCAACTGATCCTAAGAAAAATGAATAACTCTACGTTTATTTAACAGAATCGCTTTCAGTGATACAAATAAAATAATAAATTTTATACTAACATAATAAACGAAGAAAAACGTTTAAAACAAATCATGTGCATAAATTTACAGGTAGTCTAATTGTTACACATGTGTTTGGCACAGATAGCAAAATTCTAAAATAAACATTTAGTAATTAAACAGAATGTTCATATAAATAAATGGAAAGATATAAAAAGGAAATTTATGCATATTTATACTACTTTGTTTTTGTTTGTTTTTGTACGTTTTAAAATTGATGTCAATGTGCCCGAAAAATATTATCAGAAATAATAATCTTAACGTAAGTCATTTGTGTACACATTTTTTAACTTTAACTTAGTTTTTATATGTGCATTGATATTCTTTTCTGATCAAAATAAACAAATGTTAGATAATGTAATTAATCAAGGGTTATATCCCGAAATCGGTTAAACTATGTAAGTCACATAATTTTAAAAATTTTGCTTAGCAAATGACTTGAGTGTATAATAATTTGATAAAATTCCGAGACCGTAGGTCGAGGGATTTTATCTAAAATCATTATACACGAAAGCATTTGCTCAAAAGCAAAATTTTAAAAATTGTGTGACGTACACAATTTAACCCTTTGCGTGCTAGTGGTCTAGCCAGCTAACCACCAATCTAATAATTTGTCGCTTCATTCCTAGTGGTTCTGCAGCGTAACCAATGTTTATGTGCAAAGATCTTGTATAGCTAGATAGATATAATACTTAATAGTTTAAGTTCAGCATTACTGTTGCCGAAATCTACAACATACATATTTAGTAGTATCTTCTTTCATTTTATTGTATTCATATCCCTATTATTCTCTCTACCCTTTATGCCAATCTAAAAATATGATGTGCATTGGACCTGCGCAGAGAATGCGTACGTTGATAATGCAAAAGCGTCATCTGTCTGTGTTTTTTTTGTACGTTGAGGTTAACATAGTGCATTGAGTTTGTTTTATCTGCTTTCTCCATATTATTTTTGTTTAATCCAGGCTAGTGATTACTGATTATATTGTGACTTTTGTGTAATTATTATTTATTGATTATATTGTGTGTGATTATTGATTCTTTTAAAAATAATGGTTAGGAAATGTATTATAGCTTGTGGTGCATTTCAGTTCAAACAAAACGGTACATTATCATTTCATCAGTGAGTTTAGCTTGAAAATATTTTATTTTTCAATATATCCGATTCAAAATTATTAAATAAGTAATCCCTACGATAATATTAGTCCATTTTTATAATAATGCCAGTATAATATGAGATGATATATGTGAATTTATATTAATTATATTTGAGGCCAATCTCCCATTAAATCTAATGAATTAAGTTCCACATGTATCCAAGGAAACTATCTACCAAATATATTTAATAGATGGAAAGATCGGCATTTACTGTAATATTTTATTTATTGTTGTTTCATCCCCTTATTCTGAAAAAGTCCAATTTATCTCAAAATTGTAATTTTGGTGTTATTTGCTGAAAAAAAATTAAAGCCATGCTTGATCCAAACATAATACCTAACTGCAGAATATTCTAAAACCTTGGAATAAACAAAACGTATACCCACACGTAGGTTAAGCTTTAATGAAAAAGTCGTATGTCCACCAGTTGCAATATAATGATGGGCCATCCAACTTCTTAGCTGTTTTGTTTATGAAAAAAAAAAAGTGCAATCACTCAATTTTAATATTTAAAAATAAGCATCATGCATTGCATTTTAATTTGATAGATTTTATAACTATTCTAAAATATAATGGATTTACGATATTTTCCATCATTAGAATTAATCAAATAATAGGAGTTGCGATATTTTCCGTTATCGTTTCCTTTAAAATTTTAAATTTTAGACTTACGACCATTGTGGATTAAGCTGACGATATCTACTTATAGTCATTTAAGATAGTAATTGTAATTTTTTCTTGTAGATATATTTCACTGTTGACCAAGATAAATAAGTTACCTTCACATTAATAGGATAAAAAATTTCTTAATTATTATTGCTTATCATGACAGAAAAAAGTTTTCCATATTTTCTCTTCATAACTATGAAAACGTATATATTACCTATTAAAGCATATTTAAAAAAATATACGTTTCTTGGTTTGCCGGATCTTAATTAAAGAAGATATTAAATGTAATACATTCATGAAAATTTTTGTTCATTATTTAAAATGATGTTTATGCAATATTTTTGTTTAATATATTTTTTATATTTTAGATTTCCAAAAAATGACGCAAATCGCCGTGCTTGGCTCACAGCTTGTAACTTGAATGAAAATATACTTAAATCAGATGTATTAGTCTCTTCTATACATTGTTTAGATGACGACTATGACTCTACTATGTGGCCAATAAGAAGATTAAGTGAAAATGCTATTCCTTCACCAAGTGGTATCTATTTCAAGCAACTTGAGGCCTTACAGTTGCCTTCAATATCATCAGCATCTATGGTACATACTTGTGAGGAATGTCCAGATCTTAACAAAAGTGTGCAGATTCCTAGTACCAGTCAATTTTTTGGAAAAAATACACTAAAATGATCTTGTTCTCTAATTAATAAATCTTTCATATTTAATTTTTTTTATTTTATTTTATGAATAATTTGAAATCATGTTGAATTTCTATAGATCGAAGCTGTTCCAACTTAAATTTACTTATTTGCGAGAATTTGTATGCATATACCTACCTTATGTAAGCGGTGCATATGTTTATATAATTTTAATAATATAATAAAATTGCTACATGAATGTTAGTGGAAAAACGATGAGATCATGTTTGCAGTTAGTTAAAGTTCTACATAATAATAGGTAAGTAAATAATAGCTAATAGGTATGTAATACTTTGTATTTGTGAAATGTGCAATAAAAAAAGTAGGTTAATTTTCAAATTATCTGAATACGTTTGTCATGTTGGTGTTGTTGCAAAAGGGTAGAGAGAAAGATGGGGCATATACGTTTTCATAAGAAGATAAAATCAACAAAGTTTGTCGTGGACATATTTCCAACACACTTATGTAGGCATATTGAAATCTAGTTATACAAGATCTCTGTTTATATGTGATACTTGTCGAGCCATCTATTGACGGAGTTCGATTTTGCAGTCTAATTCTTACCTACTGTGACTTTGGAATACTGTTGTATTGACTGTTTAGCACGTATGTTGAGTTCTTGGTGAATATTGTCCTTTTGTAGTGAAATAAACAATTTTAAATTTGAAATGGCCTGTAAGTATAACTCTTGTTACTGTTTATTTTTGTATTTTACAACACAATATACTATTTTATTGTCTTGCTGCATTTGATATCATATAATAAGTGGTGGTTGTGTGAGATGACTACCAGGAATATACAATGAATGGTCGAAAAATTGTTTGAGAATTCATTTTTTTCTGTAATTGCAGAGAGAAACGAATGGAATTCCGAAGAGCTTAAAGCGATGGACGAGGATCAAGTGAATGATATCCTAGCTGAAATTCGGTCAGATGGGGAATCTTTGGCGGATGATTATTTATCGGGTGATGATGATATTGGTCGTTTACTTGAAAATAATGATGTTATTACCGAAAATTTATTCACTGAATTGGATGATGTCGACAATGAAATTTTACTCCTGGATGAAGAAATAGATAGTGATGAGGAGCCACTTTCTCGTATAGCCGAAAAATTACGTGCCACTGTTATAATATCACAGGCTGTATGGTCAAAACAGAATTTTTATCAGGAACCTCCAGCTTTTGATTTGGCATATGATGTGGATATCGATAAGGCAATTGAGCTTCCTGTGGAAGTGTGCTTAATTCCAGAGGACTTACTGCAGACTATAGTCTTCCATACAAATTTATATGCAACTCAGAAACGTACAAATAAAGAAAACAAAACATTTGACCGAACCACAAATGAAGAAATTAAGCTGTTCTTGGGAGTAAACCTACTAATGGCAAGAAGCTTCCGAGATAGAAAGATTATTGGTCTTCACAAGAAGTTAGGGATGAATTTATCTCCAAAGTTATTCCTCGTGATAGGTTCTATTGGCTGCTAAGTAATTTAAATTTTGCAGACAATACCTTACAGCCAAGAAAATGGGAACCTAATTATAACAAACTTTATAAATTGGGAACACTGCTGTCTACACTTAGCCGGACCTTCAAGGATTATTATTCTCCAGAGGAATTCCAAGCAGTTAATGAGAGTATTATCAAATATAAGGGACGAACTTGTATGAAGTAATATATGCAGGCAAAACGCAATAAGCGTGGCTATAAAGTTTAGGTACGAACAGATGATTCTGGATTTGTTTGTGAATTCCAGATATATACTGGAAAATTAGGTGATCTGCCCAAAAAAAGGTTTAGGAGGCAGGGTAGTAAGAGATCTAACGAGCGACTTGAAAGATAAAAATTATAGTTTTTTTTGTTAATTATTTCTCCAGCGTTCTACTCCTACGGGATCTAAAGCAGAATAAAATGTATGGCTGTAGATAGAGATAGATAGATAGAAATATTTTATTTCCCCACAGTATATATCTTACAAACTACAATAATTGTTATAATGTATATATAGTGTATTATGTTATGGGATAGATACATACTTCTGACTTTTTTCGAGCCTTAGAGAAAATATGTTGTATAGTTCGGTCTGTAGATTCAAAGGATTTTTTATATCTGATCATATGATACCTAATAATACATTAAAACGGCTATCTTAAAGTACAGAATTGAACTAAATTAAATAAGAATACATAATAAATATGAGTGGTGTTGATTTTTTTTTTTTTTTTTGGTGTATGTACTCGGGTTACAAAAATACAAATAACCTGTTGTTTTAGTTAAAATCATCATCAAAGAATTCATTTAAATTATAGAAGACCTTGGCTTTTAGGATATCTTTCAATTGCTTTTTAAATAGATTTAAAGATGGTTTATGCTGAACTGTTTCTGGTAGATGATTAAACATTTTTACACCTGCATATACGTGTCCTCTTCTGTTTATATCCAAGTTGTATGAGGGCGTTCGGTATATGTTTTTGTATCGCGTATCATGGTTATGGGTATCAGCGGGTGTGGAAAGGCTTTTTTGTTCTTTGTATATCATTATACTGATTTTATATAGAGAGTATATGAGAGTTCAGACATAGTGTCACGGTAAATAATTCTCCATGTTAAAGCAGGTTTCGTGTGATAAGGAAAGTGAATAAAATAGTTAGAGTTATATCAAAATGTGCAGAAATTCATGGTAATCACAATAAATCATGTAGTCAGAATCTATTAACTATTAAGTAATAATCAGAAATAATTTAAATTAACATTGCTAGTCTATAAAATCAATAAATAAAAATTATAACACAAAAAAAAGTGTGTATAAAAGATGTTCTAAAAAACTGTAGACATGATTGAAAATAAAATAGTGGACAGAGTCGTACTTCAATATTTATAAATATATCATAAAAGTGGTAATTCGTTACATGTAAAAGGTATTTGGCCATAGACACTAACCACCAGTGGTAATACTTATATTTCTTGAACTGCTTGTTGTGCATTTATTTTACAACCACTTCACTGTCTTACCAGTTGTAATTTAAAACTTTCAACATAAGAAAATGCCGAATGAGTCGCTGGTCATCAGTCCAGAGCTAAAAGAAGATCTATATCGGCTTATAGTCCAAGCAAATAAGATACAGTCGGAAGAATTTAGAAAAGATATAAAGAAAGAAATCTGTACTTCTCTTAAGTCATTAGAAGAAAAACTAGTGGAATCAAATAAAGAGGTTGTGCAACTAAGAAACAGGTGCATGCTGCTTGAAAGGAAAGTCCGAAAGAATAATATTATTATATATGGCCTTGATGTGAAAAATGAGACTTTGTTAGAAGACACTTTACGTAAATTAAACACACTTTTAGGAACTAATATTACGGAAATAGATATCAACAACATATATGTGATAGGAAAGAATACTAAGCCACCTGTAATTTTAGAATTCATATCATTTCTTAGGAAATTGACAGTACTGAAAAATATCAGCAAACTAAAGGGATCAAGGGTCACAATTGCCAATGATCTGTCACTTGAGGACAGACAAGAACAACAATTCCTACAAGGTCATTTGAAAAAAGCAAGAGAACAAAACCTACAGGCTAAAATTAAGAGGGGCATAGTTTAATCATTGCGAATGAAATATACACGGTGGATGATCTTAAAAAAGCTTGAAAACATTGTTAAAGACACGGAATCGGACGATGAATCAGTAATAGATGACGCTGATAAGGTGGTTGAATCGAAATTGCAACAAGTGTGAAGAAGTTTAATTTAGGTCCAAGTGATTCTAATTCACAACAAAAAACTAACGAAGGAAAAAAGAAGAGGCTATAAATACTAAGGATAAAGCAGCAGAAGAAACTATAGGTATTATTAAGCACAAAAAAAAGAAAAATAAATTATTATAGTCCAAAGTTGCATATGGGTACCGGTGGTGGAAACAGACAAACAAGGAGTCACGCAAAAACATAAAAATAGATATAGGTATTTCTTGTCATTTTCTTATCTTTTTTTTTTTGTTTCTTTTTTGTTATTGTCAGATAAATAGTTATTTCATTATTCTTATAATTTATAATCAAGCAGTCAAATAAAAAATGAATCAATTTATTCGTGATTATGAATTTAAGCCCATTAGTACTTTAAATGTTAATAACATAATAGAATATAACAACATTATCAATAATAAAAGGCAAATTTACATTTTAAGAAGTAGACAAATGCAATAAAATAAGTATATCAGAAATAGGATATGAATTTTTTACAGGTGTAATTGGGTAATTTTGAATTGTATTTCTTTTTCTCTTTGATTAATGTTTATAATATACGATGTGAATAACAGAATAAGTATTTAAACAACAATTCTGTAACGATAACAACATAATATGTATTAGAAAATAGTCAATAAACAAAAAATCCCACGTACAAGTAAATTTTGTGGGATTACTTGTTTATTTACCATAAAATCGGTCGTGTAAAATATTACTGTTTTGTAAAGCTTTATGGGTTAATAAACATTTTTTTTTTTTTTTTTTTTTTTTCGGTTTCCCGATGCCGGTCAGTCCTCCCGTGGCCTCCGACGCCTCAGTGGGAGTCGCGCCGGCGCATCAACCACAGCCACTCCCCGCATCCCGCAGGGTTAGTGACTGTAGATACCAGAATCGTGTGCCCTAAGTAGACGGAGAGAACCCAGAATGACCGCCTCTGCATTTGACCCTGCCAGC
>JANEYF010005937.1:0-25658 GCA_029963845.1 Rhamnusium bicolor
GTTATTATCTTTATTATTATTATTTTTTATTATTGTAATGCATGTTGTTATTTTGCAATACCTATTTATTATAATGTTCATATTCTTCATTGTATTGTTCCCACCCTGTAAAAATGGTTACCTGTTGGGTGGTAGTATCCAAATAAATAAATAAATAAATAAATATATTTATTTCGGTTCCATCTATTGATGGAACCGACAACAAATTGTCGAATTTTGGAAAAGTACTTGGGGATTCTGTGTAGTTTAATGTGAAGCTAAGGCATCAAAAATTTGAAAAAATTTTCACTGATGTTGCCTACATTTATTTTTCAAAATATGAAAAAATTTCATTAAAAAATATAGTTAAGATTGCAATTTGTGCTTTCTTACTAAATTTCAGAAATATAAATTTACTCTGTTGGAACTGTCACTTCTTTCAATAAATCAATTATTTTGAATTTTTAAAAAGCATTTTTTTGCAAGTTGAGAGTGCTCTGAAATCACAAATATGTTTTGTAAAATAAATTATTATTACGAATAACTTTTGTTCTTGACGTCTTATCTTATTTTTACCAAAAAAACTAGGAAAAAAGGGGCAAGTACCCTACAAGATATGTACCGTTATGTTCCTAAAATTTGGTAAGTATGCACAAATTGCATTCTAAACAACGTTTTTAATGGAATTTTTTCGATATATTGAAAAATAAAGGTAGTTTATTAGTGACGATTTCATCTCCAAAATTCGAAATTTCTTTGTCCAGTACACATCTTGTTATATATCCTGGGACACAGCGTATGCCGATGCGTCTGATACAAGCAGTAAAACATTTTCACTTTTAACATCAATATTACACAAAGCATTTACCACTATTTCCTCAATAGTTTGTGCATTGGTTGCAATACCTTTTCACTACATATTTTCAGTGGAGGTGCACTCTGAATAGCAATTAAAATACGCACAATAACATTAATGATTTTATGTTCCATGAAATCCATAGCTTTGACAACACAAATCAACACGTACTGATTTTTCGAGTCCTCTGTGATTTTGTCGACATAGTTATTACTATTTATTTTTATCCTCGTGCCCGCCGTCTACGCACTGCGACATTTGCAGATAAATACCACAGGTTATTAAGCACCACAGGTAATACAACCGTCCCGTATTCCTTGTGCGGGAGAGAGCTACACATTTGGAGACAATGCACACACATCCAATATCCGAGTATAGTAGGATGTAGAAAAAGTCCTAGCTCCTCGACCAGAGATCGAACCTAGAACTCCAGAATGGCAGGCAAATGTCCTTACCAGTCGGCCACGAAGCCACTGAACTGAATAGGAATATTGTTTAGATCTCGCTGTGCACGAACAGTTACTGTCCTTTCCTATTTGAAATTGTCCGATGTCTATCCATGACTTACCAATGGTAAATCATCTTACCATTATTATTACTAGTTAAATAGATAAGCATGCCTATATACCATCTAATAGGAATGGAAGTGTGAAAGTTAGAGTATAGAAGGCATAACGGACAACGATCTGCTACTGTCGTGTAAGCCCGGTTTCAAAGAACTACGTTGTGTTGCTGGTAACATTCCCCCACATCTGATTTTAGTAACTGTAACTTCGATTCGAGTCGGTTCCATGCTAATCGATTCACGATTCGATTCAAATTATGATAAACGATTCGATTAATCGATTCGAACCGATATTTTTGCGAATCGAAAACGACTCCGTATTTCCCGAATCGCATGTACCGACTAAATATATTTAACAAATTACCAGTTGCTTATGAACAGGGTTTTTTCCAAAATGTTTAAAACTAAGCATCATAAAATCACTTTATAAATTAGCTGTCGATGAAACAGAGGTAAAATATTAAAGACTTATTTATAGAGCATTTGATATAGCTAGTAACAATTGTCCTTTTAAAAAAGTAACCAACCGGCGAATTAGAGGTACCACCTACAATCTTCTAAAAAGTTATTTGTCTGAAATAAAATCAGATTTGTTATTATTATTTTTCTTTTCCATTACTTATGGCATACTGACGAGAACATAACAAATTCGAAACCGGTCAATGTCTAGTGAGAAACTGACAAATGATCTTGGTTACCAAACAAGACTTGCAGGTTTAATTCAATGCAGGTCGGGGCTTTTGTCCGCTGAGTAGTTGTTTCCTGTAAATCTTATTCAGTATATAGTTTAGGCCGTACAGAGTCCGAAGCAGAAATTAATCCCAGCATAATTGGATGTTGGGTTTGTATCCGTTATCTCCAAATATATAGCCCCCTCACGCACAAGTTTCATTTAGGAATGCAGGGGGGTTGCATTATCTGTGATATTTAATATTATTAATGTTAACGTTAATGAAAAAATATACAGGGTGTTCCTAAATATCATGTACATATGCAAGGGGGTAATTCTTTGGCTTATTTCATGATTGAAAGTTTATATTAACATAGGTCCGCAAACGCTTCTTTACTGATCTACAGGGTGTTGAAATCGGAAGCCTTTTTTTTTTATCACGCTTTTTTAGCTTCACTAGTATGTTTGTTTGTTTGTTTGTTTGTTCGTTTGTTTGTTTGTTTGTAACTGACTCTTTGGACTCGATTTTGACTCACTTTAAACGGACAGATTTAATTGAAACTTTGTACACTTACGAAGAACCGGTAACAATACAATAATTTGATAAGTTTATATCATTATCCTTATCAGGATCGCCAGTCCTTTCCTCACGTATCCTCTGCGTGAGAGCAAGAGGCTTAATATTGTAAGTATATTCCGTGAATCTCAGTTCGATCGTTGGCCGAGCGGGCAAGTCTTAGTCGACGCGAAACGACGGACTCCTCGGGCGTGAGTTCAAATCCCATGGCTGAAATAAAAAAAATATTTTTTTTTCAGAAATATCTGTTAGATCGTAATATGTTATAATATCAGCATCAATAAGCAATATAAATATAGTTTAAAAAAACTACAAAACACGCTTTCATAGCACATCAAACTAAAAAGTGAAAAATAAATATAGTTTAAAAAAACTAAAAAACACGCTTTTAAAACACATCAAACTAAAAAGTGAAAAATAATTATTAATATAAACTGAAAACAATAATGAACGAAAAATACTAGTATTATTGTGAAAAAAGCGTGGGGCGCTTTGTGCCATATTTTTCGTATATCGAGCAACCCACGCTTTTTTCACAATAATACTAATATTTTTCGTTCATTATTGTTTTCAGTTTATATTAATAATTATTTTTCACTTTTTAGTTTGATGTGCTTTTTAAAAGCGTATTTTTTAGTTTTTAAACTATATTTATTTCTTCATAGCTCCTGCAGTTTTTGAGATATTTAGCTCAAACTTAGAATATAGGTTACGCTGTAGGGCTTACATCATTGGGCATGCCAAATGGTTGTGAGAATCTACAGGGAGATTTTTCTTCAGGGGTCATGCCCCTTTTTCTCCCCCTGAACTTTTTTTCGATGCGCCGCTGGTACATTCTAAAATATAATATGAAGTGTCTATTTTATTTAGAAACTTTTTGGTCTCTTGTAGTTTTTCCGTATATGTGACCGTTACCGAGAAAAATAATAAAAAACTATTTTCTGTAATTCTAGATAAAATTTAAAAAATTTTAAAAATGGTCTAGTAGGCTCCAGTTTTATTTGAATAATCTGTTGTTGTTATTAATTTTGACAGGTCGCATTAACCTATATTCCAAATTTGAGCTAAATATCTAAAAAACTGCAGGAGCTATAAAAAAAAATCTTCAAATTTCAACACCCTGTAGATCAGTAAAGAAGCGTTTGCGGACCTATGTTTATATAAACTTTCAGTCATGAAATAAGCCAAAGAATTACCCCCTTTCGTATGTACATGATATTTAGGAACACCCTGTATATATATATTTTAAACAATGAGAGAAAACTCTATTTCTGATTTGTATTTTCTCTTCCAATTTATATTCATTCAGAATGCTGTTTAGTGAAAAGTTGCTTTAATCTTATGGAACATCTAATTAAGTTTCCTAAATGAAGAAGTTAATAGATAAAAGTAAAATTAAAATTTAAACAAAATAATTTCCATGAAGCTTATTTAAGAAAATCTAATAACAATTTAGCCTTTGTTACTTAATTTTCTGAAAAGTAATTTTCAGTTAAATATCTTTGTTTTTCTTTGTGTTCTCAATTCTCTTCCACAAACCCTTATTCTTAAGCTCTATAAGAGATGAGATACTAAATAAATTTGCATGCAATTTAATAATTTCTTTAGCCGGTTCACTAAGCCATGAAATGAAGGGCAATTTCTTGGTAGCTCTCTGTACATAATCTTATAACAATTCTTGCTGTATCGGAACGCTTGACTGGAGGATTATCACACCCTTGAATTCTAAAGTCCTTTACTCCCAGAGCTTAAGCCAAATATATGGATGAAAAATACAAACAAAGCATTGGATAAAACCTGCTGTACTAAATCAGGAGAAAAGTTATTGTCACTCCAATAATTCACATAAAGAAGGCTTTTGTAAATTTTGATATATTTTCATACATATTCTTCTATACTTCACGGTTCAGTTCCTATAAAATGAATAAGGATTAAGGAACTTAAAATGTAATTCTTCAGATTAGTTACTAACAGGCAACGGAAATAATTGCCATTTTTCAGGATCAGCAGTCCTACAAAAAAATTCTGTTACAGGTATATAAATTAAACACACAACGCAAAAATGTGATGTGTTTATTTATACACCTGTAATATATGCAACCAGTATTTCAGTACTGAGATTGGAACTTGCAGGAAGCCGGGATAAATGTATACATACTTATTGGACACTTATTCCTCAGTATCTATGCTCAGTTAGCTTAACAATACGACAGTATGCGGTTACTTTCGGTATGGTGTTTGGCATATGGTTCGCTAACATTTTCGCATAAAACGCTCTTACCAATATTGCCGGTTGCTCTGTGATTGCCGGTAGTTACGAAAGACGATTTTTTTATGATTTGTGTGTGTTCAAAATAATAATTTACCAGTAGCGGCTGGTAAAATTTGGTTATGGCATATCTTAGTAGTGGAGCATGGGACCAAAGCGATACTTTATGACATAACCATTAAGCCTAAATAAATAAGTTTTATAGAAAAAAAATGGCGATTGAAATTTGCGAAAAAACGTTGAAAAATTATGTGCCTCTGCAGGTTATTTTTTTAACAATTTGTAAAATATTTGCAAAACATTTTTTTTCAGACTCGGAAAATATAAAGAGATTTCTAATTTGATAAAAAGATATTGCATTTTTATTAAGTTACACCAGCTTGAAATTTTATTTTTGCGTCCTTCTTCACTGTGCAAATTTCAAAAAGACAACTTTATAAAAAATTAATATTTTATTATACTTTATTATATTGATAACATTTTCAAAGATATAGATATGACAGTGGTTCACTCATCGATAAATAAACTACAACAGCTTTTAGGTCATCCAAAAGACAAACTTGAAACAAAGAAAAGTCGAGGAATTGCAAAATTAGCTGTAAAGACTGTAATAAGAAGTATGTTGGACAAACTAAACGATTAATTCAAACTAGAATTAGGGAGCATATGGCTCATATCAAATATGGTAAAACATATGTTTGAGAACAACCATAAAATAAATAGTAGCAATTTAAGATTAATTAGGAATGTCACAAATACTAGACAGTTGGCTGTATTTGAAAGTTTAGAAATTACAAAGTGCAAATATAGTATGAATAGTGACAGAGGGCCAGTCCCATATAGTCCGCTCTATGTCACGATTACTCAGTTCACAGAACTGTAACAGTAATTTAGGTACAACTCTGTGCCATAACGGGTTAAGTCCAAAGTTCTCAAAATGAGATTAGTGCCTTAAAGTCACTTGTTATATCCATTATAGTCCAGTGGTATGAGGAGAGCAGAGATAGCTAAATGTTAGCATACGGTTAGTTTTAATCATCAACAGATGATGCAAACTTGGTAGGTGTTTTGGTGTATCGTGGAAAACCACATCAGTGTTTGCTTCACATCCAAGTTCCGAACCCACTTTAGGACCATTATTTCAATTTCCGTTTAACCAGAAACTGTTAGGTGGATAGTTCTTTTTGATTTTCGAAAATTTTATATCTCGTTGTAATGGACCTCCCGTCTATGCCACCATTATGGTAAACTATCACCTGCTGTCACCATTGAATTAAATGTTTGTTTCTTAATCCCGCCTGTGCCATTATTATATTAAAATTAATCAATATCGCTCAAGATAAAGGATAAGGGTTGCTGCCACCACCCCCTGAGATTGCGAGGGGAACAGACACTAGTAGCGCTAGCTCTTTCAAAGGCTGGATCCGTAGACCCAGGAATGTCTAGGATAGAACTCTCGACAGAGAATTAGTAAGACACACAGGTTTCATAAATTATTACGTATAATAAAAGAAAAATCAAAATTACCCACACATCACAATAACTTTTCCAATACACAATATTAAAAACCCCTTATAAAAAATGATAAAATAAACTCCTTTTGGAGAGTAGGGGAGAGCTGTCAATACTCAATAAATTATTTCTTCAGCTGCAAGTTACAAAAATAGTTTGATCTCACCAAATGCTGCCATCTCTACCATTGGCATACACATAAATTATTAAGACACTTATGCAATCATTTACCAACAAAATTTCTAAAATTATAGCTGAAAATAAATAAAATAATTTAAATTTCTACCCCAAGTATGTACTATGTAGTAGACCTAATTTTACGTCCGCCCTGACTCATCCACATTCAACGATCGACTCTCTAGTAGCGACTTTATAATAACCAAAATAATTATTATAACAATTACAAATTTCATAATTTAATTCCGAATTCTACATCTCGACGTCCTCTTGGATCGTATGTTCACCAGCCTACACTCCACTTCTACTTTCGACTCTCCTTTTTACCCGCCGGCTTTAACATAACCGTTTTCTTTGAGTCAGCAAATTCATATATGATATAGATGGTGTGTTACAATATGCTTCTTTTACAGGGTGTATTACAATAAGCTACCTGTACAGGGTATATTACACTCGTGATAATTAAGATAAGCTTCAATAAAAGTAAAAATTGTGAAATGAAGGAATGACAATAAAAATATTCTTAGTTAAGTTTAGCGTCAGGTTTTTTTTTAAATATCCTTGCACATTTTATTAGTCTTATTGATAGCTTTTAAGTTTTTTGAACGAAGGAATAGAGAGAAAGAGGAAGACTGGGAGAGAGAGAGAGAGACACTCTTATTAATAAAGGTGAAACGCTAAGATGTTACGTTTCAGTCAAATTTTATTTATTGCCAAAATTAATAAAGTTTGCCATGTTCTTATTTATTTTCGAGATTCATGTTTTACATGGGGGCGAGCGTATCACCGACTTTACATTATGTCGAACTCGATACGAAAACTGAAGCAACGGATACTGAGGCTAATGGTTGGATGGGTAACCACCAGTCCTGTTGAAGAACCAAAATTCTCCAAACAATTTAATTATCTCGAAGAAATAGTGTTAACAAAAAATCACCCAGATCACATAGAAAGTCCTCAACTATTAGAAATATTTAAAAAATGCCCGAGACCGAAATTACACGGGTTCAAAATATCACATGTTACACCACTTTTGTTAAGCTAATTTATCTAATTGGCTAAAAAAAAATAGTGTGATATGTGATATTTCGGTTTCGGGCATTTTTAAATGTTGCTAATGACTGAGCATAAAAAACCATATCCAAAACTTTAAACCACAATTTTCTAGCTCATTTCTCCGATTTTTAAAAGCCGAAATAGTAAACTTAATTTTCATTAAAAAACTGCTCCGCAGTATAAGCGCGACGGCAAGTGCCGCGACGCACTTACAAACATTAAGATAGCAAAATCTCATAAAGACATTCCTAAGCAATAATTACAAACCGGTCTGAATGATTTTATTACAATCCAAGAGGCCCCACAAAATTTTAATTTCAGTGGTCAACAGAAGCAAATAATTTTCAGAGGTCAAAGCCATCATAAAATAGTAAAAGCTAAATTTGTGTATTTCTATATATAAATTTTAAAAGATACTAGTCGCACACACCAAAAAATTAATTTTTATAAAGTCAATTAAATAAATAACAATTAATATCAAAGTAAAATAGTTTAAGACAAAATAATAATAATAATATCAGGCAACAATCATTGTTTCCACAGCGTCTCATTAACCGTTAGATTTATTTATACGAGACTTAAACTTGTAAAAATTTTAATCAAAGTTAACAATATCTACAGCATCATAATGTTTCTGCAAATTTGTGTGAATGTGGTATGGTATTTGTTTTTTGCGGCAATAAATATACATTTCCTTAGAGATTTTTACGTTGGGAAAACATACAGGCGTAAACCTATGAAGGTATAACAAAACGTGACGAGGAAAATTGGGAATATAAGCGTTATTCTCGATTGCATCTAAAATCCTCCTGGGATTAAAAGTTTTATTGAAAGGCATGCTTTAGCATAAATATGGAATTCTTGTGTATACAAGCAATTCAATGCATTTTGTCATATATTTTCAATCTTATCTGTTATGTATTTACATATTTAGATAATAAAGTCAGTGTGTGGTGGTTTTCTGTTTAGTAATAAAAATAGTTGTTTTAATATTATTAGTTTTCAAGTTGATAAACTCTAACTTCTCAATTACCAAGCCAATTTTTAATACTAATATTATCTGCAAATACTTTTTCCGATTAAAATTTAATTCTTAGATACCGGATGAAACAAAACTACGCGGCACAAATTCGGGAGGTGACATGGCCAAATAGGAAAACATTCTAATACGTATAGTAGGAGAAATAGTTTTAGTGACGGGACGTGCGCTATCTCGTTTACTTTTTTCAGTGTACGTTTTCGTGGTCAGTTTAGGTTGGAAATAATTTAACAATTATAGAAAAAAATATTAACTTAAAATAAAAGTATTGAATTGACTACGCATACAAAAGTTGCAGTATTGAAGTTCGCTTAATATAAATTGTTACTACCTGGCAGCAACTGCGAGGAGGTATGAGCATTTCTTGCCACGAAAATATGGGCATGGAATATTAGTATAGAATAAAGATATTATTTAAAAAGTAACAAGAAACCGTTAAAAACAAAATAAAAAGTTATTACTATAATATAAACAGAAAGACGCATTTTTGTCAAAATGAAAAAAATAATATTAATAAATAATAATATACTGAAAAAGAATATTTCTCAAGCACTGAACTACGAAAGCACAAAAACAGAAATAAATAATACAGTTGATATCACAAAATTCACTTCTTCACTTCACATCACTTACCTCACCGCACATCGCTTCTTCCTTTAAATCCTAGCCCTTCCCACCCTCTTCTTCATTTCCAGATGAGCCATTATCCTCGTTCAAATTTATAATAATTTCGATCATTTATATAACAATCAGCAATATTTAAATGATCATCCTCAATTGTAATTACTTTCCTAATTCTTTATTCCCAATCTTCCTTGTTAATGCCGACACATTTCAAATTAACTATACGAATTTTTTCTTCGAATTTCGAAAAAGTATTTCCTTTTCTGACATTTTTCTTCATTTTACACCAAATTAATTCAAACAGGTTAAAAATTCAGAAATATGGCGGTAATCTCAACACTTTGTGGCCATATCTCTCCGCTAGAGTGCCTATAATATATTTCTTCCCATAATTTTTCATTTGCAGTACTTCCAAGTAATTATGTTTCATTGAAAAAAATTGTAACTCCAGCTTAATACAACTCCTGTTAGGAATTTTATACAGTTGTCTCGAATAGTACTTCGCATTGTCAGGAACAATAATGCTATTTGGTTTTAATTTTGGAACTATGGTATTTTCAAACCATTCATCAAATATCTCCCTCCACGATTTTTTGGTAATCCATGTTACGGTCTTCCATATTCTTTCCGCACAGTTTTAATGCATTATCAACTCATGTGTCAACTGATCTACGGTGTAATATAATCAACCGAGTCTCTTTATTAGGGGACAATGAGATTGGTTGACAATTCCTAGATTCATCAGTCAATCCTTTTTACGATGCCATTAGTATCATACCAAGTTACATCTAGATAATAAGTCGATCTATTTTATCTCTTCTAGATATGAATCTCGCCAATCCACTATTCGTCTGCTTTCCATACTCGCCATACGTTAATTAATAGTTTGATATTTAAATCCAATTTTTCTCAGACAAGTTCTTTTGGTTATATTTTAGATGATAATCCATTTCTTTTTGTTTTCTGTCTACCACGTCAATAGTTGGGATTTCATTTTTCTGATACGCGACGTAAAATAAAGTTCCTAAAAGTTTTGCTAACGATGGGTCTAGAGTTCTTGATTGACCGCCGCGCCATCGAATCGTTGTATTTTTGGGAGGGCATCTTCTATTACCAGTTTGTGTATTGTGGAGTGGGGAACATTAGTGAGAGATGCTGTTTCACCTAGTGTATTTAAATCAAACAAATTAGGGTCATTAGCTCATCGCTTCAAAAGATTATTGTAAACATTAAAGCAAATTTTTTACATTCAATTCGATAACCTTCTTAAATTATTTTCAAAAACACACCAACAAATAAAGAGATATAAAATAATTATTACTATATTACACTTACCATATATTACAGTACTCACTACAACAAGATAACCTTCTTAAATAATTTTCAAAAACACACCAACAAATAAACAGTTATAAAATTATTATTACTTATAATATTACGCATTCTCCTACAACGTACTGCTAAACAAATCGGTAACAAAACTAAGTGCGGACCTAAAGTATCACAGAATGTACGTGAGACTCCGCCACGGTCACATTCCAACAAAAACAACAATCATCTTTCTTTCTTTAATGTAAACGGTGTAGAAGACGAAAGATGCCATGTGTTACACATTTTCCGCCCTCATGTTACATTTTACCCCCACGTCCCGTCACTAAAGCGATTTCTCCTACTATATCGTTTTTGAGATAGAGGGTGTTAAATTTTCGTTTTATTAATTTTCAAATTATTCTTGGGGAACAGGGGCATAACAATTGTTTAAAAATATAGATATAGTTTTTAATAAACATATGTTCAAGTATGAACTACTTTTCATCACGTCAAGGATCCTAATTGTTCTCAAGATGTTTGAAAAATATGAAAAGTACAGTGAAATAAACTTTAATGTCCTGTAGTGGACAGTGGCATGGCTATCAGTCTGTTAAATTCATCCAAACCTCGAATGTTTGCCAAGGTTCGACTCTTGATCCTACCATGTTTGATATTTTACTTCCTCACCCCTCAAAGTGAGGTAGTTATGTATTCGTGAAAAAAATTTTGAAAATTTTTATTGCATTTCTTGACGAATCTTGACAAATTATGACGATACACAAGATTTCAGACAGAAAAAATGTTCTGTCTGTGTGTCTGTCAGTGTAGGTCGCGGGAGTAGCTACAGTTTTTGACATATAGCTTTCTAATTTGGTACACACATTCTAGAGGTCAAGGAAGAGATTGAGTTCATTGATGGGCAAAATCGGTCCCAATGTCTAAAAAAAATATTAGTGACATTCCACCAATGTGACTTTTTTGAAACATCAACATGTGACTTTTTGAAACGTCAAAAATGCGACTTTTTTGAAACGTCAAAGTGACTTTTTTGAAACGTCAAAATGTGACATTTTTGAAACGTCAAAAATTACTTTTATTATAACATCTACCACACGTCGAGTTTTACTACGGTGAGGAAGTTCTGTTTTATTAGTGATATCGCCATGGTGATATCATTAATTAATTAAGTGCACTTGCTTGATTGTGCGTTTCCTCTTGTACGTGGACGATGTGAAGATATTTTATGAGGTGTCGCCTACAAATCCCAAGAGAATAAACGTTTGTTTTACTCCCTGTTTTGTGGCAGTAAAATACTATTTTATTCCCACTTGTGCAAAAGTATAATTGTTTGTTACTTCCATATTTAAACCGCTGCTGTTAAAAAAAAAACACTTTAAATTCATTGACAAGACAGATGATTTTTGATTTTTCAGTATTGACTTTAAGGTCGTTCATGTTTGATTATTCTTCTAGGAATTTACAAATCGGTGTAGATTATTTTCTCTTATAATATAATCAAGTCATCCACGTACATCCAGATTTATTTTTCACTATTCAAATTTTAGAGAGGTGTACCTTTATTAAGCCTCATGCTCCAACATTATGATATCCTATAACCCAAATTTCACAACCGCCACTGGTGGCATCTAGTGGTTTACGATTTTCGCGAGTAATTTTAATGGTATAGTGTTAAAATTAGATCGAATATCATTCTCAGTTCCGACATTTGATTTATGAAAATGAGTTATGGTCATCATTAAAAGGACTTAATGATATGTATGGTTTTGTGTTTATATCGGTGGTTGTAATTAAGATGACATGAGATGCATTTTACAAATTATTACTCCCTATTACCTGGCATTAAGTGCCTTCGTTCACAAATTGAATTTGTACTTTATTAGTTCATTCATTATATCCCTTCATTTGTTCGTACAATGGAAAAGCAGAAAGTTAATTAAGGTTTTAATGGAACTAATAATTCGGCGTATCAGTTTAAAACACTGAGATTTGTCATTTCAGGCACATTAGAATGCGAATTATTTCAATGGGAGATTCTTTTGTAATTTAAATAACTCAAAGGTTATGCAACACATGTATGAGATAGGTTTCTCCGAATTAAAATAATTCGTTATATTAATGCATAAATCAAACAGAATATCATATATTTTCACTTCATATTTTCGTAATTAATTTATTTTGCACATATAAATTTGAAACCGAAATATTTCGTTAATGAAAGAAATACCCATAAAAACTTTATATCAATATGTCTAGAGGATAATTATGTAAAAGAAATCGCTTTAGTGATGGTACGTGCGGGGTAAGACGCTACAGAACGGAGAGCTGGATTTATCTGTATTGCTCGCTCGTTTACTTTTTTAATATAGATTTTTGTGTTCATTTTAGCTAGTAACAATTTACCAACTGTAGAAAAAAAGTATTAACTTAAAATAAAAGTATTGACCTTGGAGTGGGTTGGAACCTTTGATGTGAAGATAACACTGACGTAATTTTCCACGAAACACCAAAACACTATATACTGCACTCGACAGCAAATAAACAGATATGAAATAATAATTATGCTAAACAAATCGGTAACAAAACTAAACGAGGATCTGAAGTATTACAGAATGTAAGTGTATATCCGCCTCGGTCGCATGCCAACAAAACCAACAATCATCTTTTTCGCTTTAATGTAAGCAGTGTAAAAGACGGAAATTCTCATGTGTTAGACATTTCCCGTTCTCATGCAGCGTCTTTCCCGACACGTCTCGTCACTATATCGATGTCTCGTACTTTATCGCCTTAAAAATTTTAATTGAAAATTATAATAATGCAATAGTGCTCAACCTGTTGTCAAGAAGAAGTTTTAACTTAAAAAAATTTAAAAAATAACAAATGTCAAATTAGATCAGTTTATCAAGAACTTTCCTAGAAAATCCCCATATTGAAACACCTTTCATTTCATAACTGTACAACAGATACAGAATAAATGTCATTAGTATTACCAGAGACTATATGTACAGTCTCTGGTATTACATTACATTAAAAAAATCTATTATAACATTGTATACAGGGTGGCCCAGTCCATAAGGACACTCTTGTAATCACTGGCGGTTCTTCTATAGGGTCATTTGGTCAATAACCTCCCACATACAAATAAAAAAATAGAGCTATTCATTTTCTGAAGTTTAAAAATATATAATATATATTTTTAATATTCTTAAAGTTTCTAGATTATTCTATGCACAATACTATTCAAATATCTAGATCGCAGGATTTCGTATAGAATTTAAAAATCTTGGGTCAATCCACAACTTGTCCTCAAAGCTAACTACGGACCGAATTTACAACGAATTACAGTGAAATAGACTTATACGCGAATAGTCAGAAAGCAAAAGAGACAGAAAACACTGGCGGGGACAATGTCCCTGACACATTTTACGGAAACGGTAACGCACGAAATTCAGTAGAGCAGTCTTAATGCTGACTAGGTACGCGTTGGTCGGTAAATTCTGTCGCGTTGTTTTTAATGTTTTTATTTGTGAACATTTTATTAGTAAATCTCTACTTGTCGTGAAATTAAGTAAAACAGTGTTTTTAGTGTTTACTATTAAATATGAGTGTTGTACAAAATATATTAAAACTCAAGGAACGACATCGCATTTGACAGATGTAATTTTAAAAGAGTTAGAATGTCTGAAAATTAATGAAAGCCCTGAAAAATTGAGAGCACAAAGTTACGATGGAGCATCAGTAATGAGTGGTGCTTTTGGAGGTGTACAAGCCAAAATTAAAAAAAGTTATCCTTCAGCAAATTTTATTCATTGTTACGCTCATCAACTAAATTTAATTTTACAAAAAGCATCAAGTCAAGATAAAAGCATAAAATTTTTTTTTGCTAATTTACATAGCTTTTCTTCATTCTTTGGAAAATCGCCAAAAAGAACAGCCGTGTTAGATAATGTTGTTAAGGTGAGATTACCTAAAGCGGGTCCAACACGATGGAATTTTAATACAAAGTGCATAGAGATTGTTTATACCTATCGAACAGAATTATTAGATTGTTTAGAAAAAAATCATTGGTAATGAATCAGAAAACAACACTCTAAACCAAGCTATTGGTTTAAAAAACTACTTACAAAATGAACATTTTCTTTACTGGTTACATTTTTTTCATTTAGTTATGCCTCATTGTGATATATTGTTGAATCGATTACAAAAATGTAATATCGATGTCATAACAGTAAATAAGTGTATTGGCGTTGTTAATAGTAAAATTGAAGACATCAGAAATAAAATTGTGAATAACTATTTGGAGGAGACATCCATGCACTCTGCCCAGAGATGTAAAACGGAAGAATCAAAAAGGAGAATTTCATTAGATGTTTGTGATATAATTACATCTGAGAACAAAAACAGGTTTGGCTTCAGTCATTATTTAGGAGTGTCTCAGTTATTTCACGCAGATCGATTTAAAGATTATAAAAAAAGCTTTTCTCAAGATATGTTTAAATTAGTTAAAACGGAGTATCCAGTTATAAATCATTTGAAACTTAAAACTGAATTAGAAGTATTATATAGCCGAGAAGATTTTTCCAATAGCGAAGGTGCAGTTGCTTTGTTACAGCTTTTTTATTAACAATAATTTGTGCAATACTTTTTCTGAAAGTGTCAAACTGTTAAAAATCTTGTGTACTCTCCCTATGACTACCGTCGAAAGTGAACGTTGTTTTTCCACCTTAAAAAGAATAAAGACATTTTTAAGAAATACCATGGGTCAGGAAAGCTTTAGCTATGCTTACCATAGAAAAGGCATTAATAAAGAAATAAAAGACTTTAACGAAAAAGTAATTGACCATTTTGCATCTCAAAAAGACCGGAGGATCGACTTGGAATTTAAATCACTTTAAAAGGTAGGTAATACAATAAACTTTTCTAATTGACCTCCCTATCTCTTGACCCACGAACCGCCACTGCTCCGCATCCTTTTTGATTGTTAGTTATTATTGTGCTATTATTATTTTCCACAAAATGTAAGTATATCAAGGCAATGTAATAAATAGGGCTGTCAAAAATGTTCCGTGGGACAGTGGCGTACGCGAAATTAACTAATACGAGAAACAATAAACTGTTATAATTTATAACAGTGTATATAAAACTTACCATCTTAACTAGCTTGATGAACTGGCTTGCTTATCACAAACTGGAGCAATTTTGCAACATTAGGTATGTTTCTATGGTTGTCTCCATGAGTGGTGTTCGCTTTCGTGAAAATATATTCTTATATCTTGAAAATGACCGTTCGACTTCTACTGATGTAATACACGCATACGTAAAATAGTCTTTGAACGCACTTAACGGATCTGGGGCTGCGCCATCACATATTTATCTTAATTTGGTAAATCCGGTGTCTTTATTTAACACACTTGCGAACTTTTCTTTAACGCGCTCATTTGTTGCGTCACCTATAGCGTGTTGCAGTAGATTTACTTCATCCACTATTTGCAGTGACCCGGCTAACGACAACGCACTGTCTTCTAATTTTTTTATGCTTTCATGTAATGGTTTATAGTTCTTCGCAATATTTTTTAAAGATGTTTTAACGGAAATATCTTCGAATTTTGTCTTGCTTTCCTTAATAGCTGCAGCCTCATCTGGATTGAATTGTAGTATCACAGCTTTTATTTGTTGGAAATATTCAGCATAATAAAAAGCTACCTGCAACCATGTTCCCCAACGTGTAAGAATCGGCTGTGGTGGTTGAAGAATACCGGGACACTTGCTATGAAATGCACGGAGACTTGCTATTAATGCATCCACCTCTAGAAAACCTTTTCGAATAGTTTCTGCAACAAGATGTAAAGCATGCACTTTACACGTAACATGTATAAATGTACAACCTTGTTCTTGCAAAGAACGGCCTACCGAACGCATTGTCAGTTCAAATTTTTCGAACGTCTCCACCACCACCCTGGTAATTGTCTCGTTAGTATACTGACTTAGTCTTTTGCTAGCTAGTAACAGTGGAACTGTTGGTTTAAGAGGGTCCAGTACTCGTACTATAACATTTAAAATAGATTTTTTTTTATAACCTGTTGTCTCATCAACAGATAACCACAGCCGTGTATTTTTTAATTCACATTTCATCTTATTTACCATGTCTACGTGTACAGTTGGTAGATAGTTACATAACGTTGTGCGACTTGGTAACTTCACCTGGGCATTGTATTTATTCCAGAACTCTCGAAATGGTTGTTTATCGAGTATGTGCAGCGGAACATCACAGGCAATCAGCATTAATAGTAAATCAAACATAAACTGTGTTGTCGAGGCACGCCATTTTTTTATTTTTTTTAGGGTACACTATTTACGTGAAATCAATAATCACGTTTATCCCAACACATCAAATCTTTCTCACACACTTTACAAATTATTTAAGCACAATTATAGAATAAATCCGGGAATTCACCTATGAATTTATTCACTTCGTCAGCAAATGGCCGTTTTCTACCCCTGCGTACGTCTGCCATGTTTTATTGTTAAATTAATATCAACAATACAGTACAACAAATAAAATAAAAACACAAAAAAATATGCAATACAGTACAACATATAAAATAAAAACACAAAAAATATGCAATACGCCCAAGTGACTTAACGTGTACACAACTAGAAAGCTAATAATAGACCGGACTGGAGAAAGAGTTTCGCGGTGAAGGTGAATTCCGGCGACAGTAAGTACATCTGTATTCTACGAACATGATACACAGAAATGATTTGCAGCTTTAGTATTAAAATATGCTTATTTCAGAAAACATTGGACTTGTTCACTTTTGCATTAATGCTCCTCATATGAGCGCATCCACTCGATCCATCTGTTAAGGGAGGGATGTTGCAAAATTGAAGGAAGCAAATTTATCCAGGTTAAAGTTGCCAAAAATTCTCAATAGAAAATATCTTTACGTCGGTGATTTTTGGTAGGAATAATAAAAAAATATTAAAATAAATGAATTAATTGAAATAGAATTAAAGAAGTGCCTTACTAAATACGATATAGTATTAAACAAATAAGTATGTCGTTAAAATTTACATTCGTTTTAACACAACTTGAGAGAAGTATTTTCTAATTTTCCTTTTCTTTCGGGATAAAATGATTAGATTGTTTAGTGAATTGTTAAGAATTCGATCTGGGTGATTCATTTCTGTTTGATTTGAATAATGTCTCAAATTTGTTTCTCTCCGAATTTTAAACAAAGTTAAATTAAACGTCGATTTATGTGTTCCATCACAGAGAATTTTACAGTTGAACGAAAACACGTGCATCTTTGTTTTTCAATTTTAGGAAATAAGCAGTTTCTAAGAAACTAAATTCCAATTTAGCTGGAAAAAGGTATTGTAGGAGATGTAACATCAGTCAGACGTTCCCCACACCACAATTTTGTTCAACTTCGGATAAAACGAAGTTAGAAAACAGCGTAAAGTTCTGAAACACACATACTACGTGATATCTGCGGAAGGAAACTGCTAACTTCACACGTGCATGTCACCTCAAATAGCTTTCCAAACAATAATTTACTTACAAAATATTTTCAGCTTAACATTTCAACAGAAGCTCACCGATAAATTTCTTTTATCAAATTTCTTTGTCAAAAATAATTTTAAAATATGATTCGTTATTGTCAGAATCAAATCATCACATTTTACTCCCTTTCCACATTCGTATAAAATAATTATACTCTTGTTTATCAAAAATAGAATAACTTAGGCCATATTTCTCATACAAAAAATAATATTCGTATAATAGTGACATTTGTATGGAATAAATGTCTGTATCTTTTTAAATATTTGTTTATTAGTGAATGTTTAATGGTGATTCATAAATGATATTAATTTTCACGATATAATAAATCACTTGTTGACTCCAAAACATAGTTTCAACTTTTTCGAACCATATTTTAGAATTAGGTCACAATTTTCCAAATTTAAGCAATCTTAAAATATTACTTACGAGAAAGCGTAAAATTAAATTTATCAGTAAAGCTGGCCGAGGTCACCTGGCCGACAGAGCCGTCATATGACTCATATGTTTACATCATATCATAATACTTGAATAAGTACAATAAATGGAAATAAATTTTAACAATAATGTTGCATTTTATAAAAATTTTTATAAAACTGACCCTTTTAAGCAGATTTATGAAGTAGTTTGGTTGTCGTCATCACAAAGTGGGGAAGATCTAGAGTATAATAACATCAGGTATGTTTCTATAGCTGTCTCCATCAGCGTTGTTCGCTTTGGTGAAAAAAATATGTTTGTATTTTGAAAATGACCGTTCGACATCTACGGATGTAATACAGGCATAAGTAAAACAATCTGTGAACTCACTTAACGAAGTTGTAGATGCACCATCACAAATTTGTCTTAATTTGCTAAAATCAGGATCTTTCTGTAATACACTCTCGAATTTTTTCACTAACGCGATTATTTTTTTGCGTCATTTATAGTCTGTAGCTGTGTATTTACGTCGTCCACTATTTGCAGCGATTCCACTAACGACAACGAACTATTTTGCAATTTTTCTATTGCGTCGTGTAGTCCTCTATAATTGTTATTAATAGTTTTTAAATCTGTTTCAAGGGAAACGTCTTGAAAACTTGTCTGGCTTTCCTTAATAGCTGCAGCCTCATTAGGGTTGAACTGTAGTATCACAGCTTTTATTTGTTGAAAATATTCAGCATAATAAAAAGCCGCTTTCAACCACGTTCCCCAACGTGTAAGAATCGGCTCTGGTGGTTCAGGGATACCAGGACACTGTCTGTGAAATGCTCGAAGCTGTTTAGGAGATTTGAGAAATACTTTTTTTGTATTTGCTATTAATGAATCTACCTCTGGAAAACATTTTCGAATCGTTTCTGCCACAAGATGTAACGCATGCACTTCACACGTAACATGTAAAAACCTAGAATTGTCTCTTTGAAGAGAACGGCCTACCACGCGCATTGTCGCGGCACCATCAGTCACAAACATCAATACTTGACTTGTTGAAAGTTCAAATTTTTCGAATGTCTTCAACACTACACGCGTAATTATTTCGCCAGTACACGCAGTTAGTCTTTTACTAGCTAGTAAAAGTGGAAATGTTGGTTTAAGAGGGTCCAGTACACGTACTATAATATTTAAAACAGATTTTTTTGTACAATCTGTCGTCTCGTCAATACATAACCAGAGCCGTGTATTTTTTAATCCACATTTAATCCTATTTACAACGTCTTCACGAACAGCTGGAATATATCTACGTAACGATGTACGACTTGGTAAGTTCACCTGGGGATTGTATTTATTCCAAAACTCCCGAAATAGTTGTTTATCCAGTATGTGTAGCGGAATATTACAGGCTATTAACATTAACAATAAATCAAACATAAACTGAGTTGTCAAAGGCATGCCATTTTTTCTATTTTGATGTTGCACGGTATTGATATGACGACGACAATCTGTTTTGTGCAAGCACATTAAGTCTTGATTGCAAACTTTACAAATTATTTTGCATCCGTCATAGAATAAATCCGGAAATTCACCGATAAATTTATTCACTGTCCGCGTACGGTCGTTTTTTACCCTTTGGCGCGTTTGACCTTATGTATAATTTATAGGTACAACCTCACGCATTAACCTTTCAAATAAGACTGCAGCGTAAATCACTTCTAAATCGGCACGTGTGACGCCAGCGCAAGACCGTGGCTGTACTCCAGCCACCTCGGCCAGCTTTATTTATCAGAATCCACAGAAACGTTTAAATCTATCATTGGCCCCGGCAGTTATTTTCTTAATGACCAGTTAGACATATCGATGTTCATTCAATCTTTGATATATTTAAAATGTAATTCTTGTTTGTTAATCCTAGTATAGAAACTCTTATTTATTGACTTATTGCTTCTTAAACCGTCCTGGAGTGGGTTGGAACCTTGGATGTGAAGATAACGCTGGAGTAATTTTCCACGAAACACCAAAATACTATAACTGCACTCGACTCTCGCTTCGCCAACCAAGTCGGCATCGTCTGGAGATGATTCAAACTAAACTTATGCTAGCAATCTACCCTATTTATACCTAAACTAACCAAAAAAACAGGCTATTTGGGATAAGCCATCTGCCACTATTCACAGTATTTTTACACTTTATGTGATAGTTTTAATTATCTCCAGATGATATAGTGTTTCGTGGAAAACTACGTCAGTGTTATCTTCACCTCAAAGGTTCTAATCCACTCCAGGACTGAACTGAATCTGTATCATAAGGTTAGTGTAAGATTAGATTAATAGGGTCAGATATATGGTTTCTAGAAACTTGCAAACATCGTTCAGTATTTCCAAATTTTGTTCAGGTTAAAATTCCAAATTCTTCACGCATTTCAGATAAAGTTACAATGTTTGCAATGCAGAAATGGCTGGATTTAGAAATTAAGTATCTGTACAGTAACGAAGTATGCTTGAATTACAAGCATATGGACTTTACAAAAAAGCTTACCTGTAAGTTAAACAATTTAAAACATATACAATAGTTTGACTTTCAGAGGAACATATTTATAGCAATTAACACGAAATTTATTAAGAAAAATGTCGTCATAAAATAAAAGAAACTCAAAAGATTAATCAGTAGTACGTCAAAAAACGTGTTCCTCGAAAAGTTCTCAGCATTGTAGAAAGTCATTCCTTACAGTCGTTTAATAAAGAAGAAATTGATTTCCTTAACAAGGGATTAAATTTTGCTTTACCTACCTCTGAGGGCACTTTAGATGAGATTGTTGCAAGTGTTGAAAGTTTAGTTCAATACCATCCTGATTCCTCTAAAGGATTTGTCAGATAAGCTTGCAGAAATCAAATCTCGACAAATATTGTCACCAAAGTAAATAGAAAATCAAAATTTACAAAATGCAGAAAAATTATTAAACGGTTGCGTGAAAAAGGCTGTTTTTATTTAAAAGCTGATAAGGGTAATATGGTTGTTATTTTAGATAAAGAAGACTATTATGAAAGGGTAGACAATCTGATTAGTAATGGTCCTTATAAAAAACTTTCTGGAAATCCATAACCAAAAATGATTACTGAAGTAAGAAATGCACTTAAATCCTGCAATAACCTTACTACTCAAACTTTAAAGAGGAGGTTACATGTTGTTAAAAAGTCTACCTAGATTGTACTGCTTGCCTAAGAAACATAAACCTATTGTTTCAGCAATCAGATCGCCGACTTATCACCTATTAAAATAGTTAATAGAAGACTTCGAAAATTTATCTATTGCACCACCTAGTTTCTCTGTGATTAATTCTAATGATTTCATTAATAAAGTGAAAAATGTTCAGTTTACAAGAGGGGGAAATTTTGATCTCCTTTAACGTTTGTTTATTGTTTTCAAGTGTTCCGATACCACAGACCTCGGACTACCTTAAAGATCTACTCGAATTAAACTATCTCTGTCAAGATGTAGTAAAAGAATATCTTTACCTCACTAAACTTTGCATGAAATAAAATTGCTTTCGATTCATCGAAATTTCTTTTTAATAACATGAAGGAACAGCAATGGGTAACTTTTTGGCAAAAAATCATTGCCAGTCTCTTCATGAACAGATTCGAGATAGAAGCAAAAGAAGAATTCAAGTATTTCCCCAGTATTTGGCTTAGGTATGTTGATGATATTTTTGCAGTGTTTGATACAACAGTCGCTGATATTGACAACTTTGTATCTAAATTAAACGGTCGTTTACATATGAAATTGAAAACTCTGGACAAGTACCATTTTTAAATGTATTAATAATTAGAAATAGTGAAAATAAGATAGAATTTGACAAATACAGAAAAGATATCAATACTCTATGATATATCCCTAAGGACTCTCAATATTGTGATCAATACAAAATGGGGAATTTTAATTTTCTAGTTCTTCGCCTATTAAGCTTCCCCCTCAATAAGGAGAGGTGTGAAAAAGAAATGGCATTGATTAAGGATATAGTTGTGAGTAATGGATATCTAGATATTCTATATTCTGTGAGTTTAATTGATAAAATAATTAGGAAACGAAAATTTAAAGAGTCGCTTCGAAATTTCTCTAACTTTCAAAATAAAAGAGAAAATCCGAAATTTATATCGATTCCATTCGATCTTCGATTCACCCGTGGTATTGGTAAGATTTTTAAAGATGTAGGCATGACAGTGGTTTATTCGTCGTGAAGCAAACTACAACAACTTTTAGCAAATCCAAAAGACAAAATTGAAACAAACGAAAAGTCGAAGAATTACCAAATTAGCTGTAAGGACTGTAATCAAAAATATGTTGGACAGGCTAGACGATCAATTTAAACTAGAATCAAAGAGCATATAGCCCAACTCAAATAAAGTATAACAGATAAGTCTAGTGTTGCCCAACATGCGTTTGAAAATAACCATAAAGTAAATATTGGCAATTTAAGATTAACTAGGAATGTAACAAATACTAGGGAGCTGGATGCATTTGAAAGCTTGTAAATCAAAAAGTGTAAAAATGGTGTGAACAATAGTGACAGAAGACCTATCCCAAATAGCCATTTTTATTAGTTAGTGGTCACGGTTCACCGAACCGTGACAATAGTTTAGGTATAAATAGGGTAGGTTCTTAGAATAAGTTTAGTTTTAATCATCTCCAGATGATGCCAACTTGATAAGCGAAACGCGCCTCGAGTGCAGGATATAGTGATTTGTTGTTTCGTGGAAAACTACATCAGTATTTTCATAAGCCGTGTTAAAAAATTCCCATTAAAATGTGATTTATTACATCGTATTGATTTTCTAATTTATTTCTTTGAAATTCAAATCTAAAATATATTTTTATAATTATTTTCACAATAGTTTAGTACATGAATGTCGTTGGGTTTTTTGCTTTGAAATTTCGTTTTCCCTTTAAAAACCAAATGGAGTGCGATATAAGGGCCCAGTTCACGATTGGCAACCCAGTTTTTACAGGAAGCCCTTACAAACATTAAAAATAATTTAACGCTGTTTATTATTCATTTTTACTGTGCTCACGGCTATGTACGCTGGCTCGCCTGGACCAGCGGTTGTGACGTCACGCCGCAGTACTGAGACTTTGTTTTTAGGTGGTAATAGTAATGACACAACACGCCTGTTGCTGGAAATGCGATGTTAATTTCATACATAGTTGATTTATCGTAATGGCACTATCCCATATAATGCAGTGTTTTTCAAAGGAAAAAATGGGTCTTTCTATAAATAATGACGCATACTATCCTCTTAACTATGCAGAGTTATATTGAGAAAGAACATTATTGCAAATTGTTAGGTATGTCCAGTGAAAAATGTGATAGCAAGTATGCGTATATTAAGTAAACAAATCTGCTTTTCCGTTCTTTGAAAGTAGATGTTTATTTATAAAATGAATATTTTAAATTTTGTTTTGTTTGTAGAAGATAAAAAAAACCATGTTAAACCACAAATTAGACTATAATAGTTATATTTTGGTATAGAAATGAATGTTCGATATTCTTTTGTTTTCTAGATATTCGAAGTAAATTTTGTTTCTCTTATGGTAGCCATATTGGATTTTTCGTTTTTCAGATTGCGCTTAAAAAGAACATTCAAATAATGTATCACATGCCGAGAAATTTTTTTTTCTAGGGACTACTTTAAGAACAGTTATCTATTGCTTAACAAAATAATATAGTAGGCCATGGAAAATCAAAAAGTTATTTTGAATACCTAATATCAACCATTATAAAAAATAGCAGTAATATTAAGATTACCAGTTTGACATGTTTAAATAATTTTAATTTTCTGTTAAAATACTGAACATAATCGATATAGAGAAAATTTTTTTATAACAGTAAATTAACATAATAGAAGAATATAATTTCTTCTAAAGTAAAGAAGTAAGAAGATTTAATAAAACTCTTCAATATGACCTCCATTTAGATGAATATATTTCTGGCATCTACGCCTAACTCAGCTGATTACTCTTCTGCGAGTATTGGCATTTATTGTGCCGAAAACGTCCCTAACTCTGTCTTCCAAAGTAGTTTCCGGGCTTTCAAAAACCATTTACCTCATTTTTCACCATACTCCACATATAAAAAATCAGGAGGGGTTATGTCAGGCGAGCGGAGAGGCCACAATACTGGTCCTCTATTTGAAATTATGCGGTTACCAAATTTTCCTGCATATCCGTCTATCATTATTAGTATTATGTTCAGGACAGCCATCTTGTTGGAATCACAATTTGTTTATTTCTTGTTCTGTAAAAAGCTGTCTGATCTCGGGTAAAACTTGATTTTCTAGAAGTTCACGATAGGCTGCTCCCATTAAATTGTTATGAAAAATGAATGGACCAATTAAATGGCGACCTAAAAATAATAATTAAGGAAAGGGTTATAGGCAGATCATAGGAGTAGAATCGGTACGGAAAAGGTAGTACCTATCATGTCGCACCAAACATTGATTCCAAACCTAGTTTGGAATCTTCTTTGCATAGTTGCGGATTTTCTGTGGCTCAGTGGTGATAATTCTGCTTGTTAATAACTCCACGATTTGTAAAACGACTTTCGTCGGACCATATAATTCTTGATTGAAAATCAGGTTGTTTTTCGCATTTCGACAAAATTCAAGTCTTCTACCAAAATCATTATTGTTTAAAACTTGGACAATCGTTGGTGTGTACGGATGATATTTCCTTTGTTTTAATATCTTGTGTACAGTTGTCTTAAGAATATTTGTTTCGCTTGCAAATTGTCGCACTGATATGTGGGGATTATTGTTAACAGCTTCGAGGATGTTATTTGTGCGGTCAACATTATCAATATCTACCGGTCTCTTTTATTTTCAAAACTACCCATAATTTAGCAAATTGCATTTATAAAATTTTACTAATTACTAACTACTTTACATGCAAGAATGCCTTTGATGAAGAATATTTCTTTGTTGAAATTTTGAACACTTTATTGACAATTTTATGACAAATAAAATTTTAATAATAA